>VYZP01021276.1:0-61338 GCA_013400635.1 Hypocryptadius cinnamomeus
GTGGCACTGGGTGGGATTTAAGGTCTCTTCCTGCCCATCCTGGTTCTGTGGGGTTTGAAGTCCCTGTGAGCTGCCTGTACCTGGCATTGCTCGCTCCCCGTTTGCTCAGGGGACAGGAGGTGTCCATCCCACCTGCTGGCTCAGGTAAATCCTGCTCTGCACCTGGAGGAAGTAGGTGGGAGGGAAATACCTGAGGAGTGTAGCTTTTGTAAATCTTAAAATATAGGATTAAGAAGTTGTGGTTTTGGTTTGATCTTCTGGAGAAAGGATAATTATTTCTGTGTGTGGTTTGTTTTTTTTTACCTCTCTAAAGATTAGGGGAGGAGGGGGGGATTAAATTTATGTTCTGTTGTTTTGCCAACAGTCAAGACTTGGCCTTTTTATTGCTTTATCATTTAACTGAAATTGTCCTTCTAGTCCTGCAGATGTGAAGGACATGTCTTGTCTTCTTCTCTAAACCAGTTCCCTCCTGCCTTGTGTGTGTTCATAATAGTTCTTGAGGGAGAGAGAGAGCAAAAAGTTGTTTGTGACCTAAGAGCCTTGGTTAGATATCCAGAAGATGTGCAGTGTGTTCCTAGTAGACATATGTTTGAAATTCTCTCTTTATTGGGTTTTGGTTATGGAAGATAAGGAAGGACTTCCTGCACCAAGGTGTGCATGAGCTGTATGATGAAAATAAACTTTTATAGGCAATTTGCAATTCTTGCAATCCCAGAAGCACAGCACTGACTCTTGAATCCCGTGCTTTTCCCAGCTTGTTAATTCCGCTTCTGCTGCAAAAGAATGATGTGAGAAGGAAACAGCAGAAGCCTCACTTGAAAAACATGGTACATTTCTGCCTGCTCTTTCATTTAGTAACCAGGGACAGCAGGTGCTCATCCTTGCCTGGGGAACTCATCCTTGCCTGGGGAAGGACTGGGCTTTGTAGGAGGCCTGATGTTCTGTGATGCACATTCTCCAACAGTAAAGAAATGTCTGTGGCTCAGGGTTGTGTGTTTTGGTTTATTTTATTTTAAAACTTGCACTCAGTTCCCAAGGTGTCCCCACACCCCCTCACCTGCCCTCTTTGAGTTTCTCAGGAGCCCAGAGGAGCTTGGTGAAATTCTGGCATTTAAGGAGCAGC
Source organism: Hypocryptadius cinnamomeus (assembly GCA_013400635.1). Classification (NCBI taxonomy): domain Eukaryota; kingdom Metazoa; phylum Chordata; class Aves; order Passeriformes; family Zosteropidae; genus Hypocryptadius; species Hypocryptadius cinnamomeus. Next base: position 1,124 of record VYZP01021276.1, read on the forward strand.
CCCAGCACTTCTTTGACATTTGTTTTTATTATCCCCAGAATGTGGGAAGCTCAGGTGTGATGAGAGTGTGGTTCAGAGAGTAACTCAGGTGTCTTTAGCTTGTGACTGAGAGAGGTTTTGTTGAAGGATTCAAGTGTAGCCTCACTTAGAGGGTAGGGTTAGAGCTGGGGTCTGGATTGGGCCTCAAGCTCTCCTTTCCTGAGGGAATCTGTGGTCTCCAGCTGTTCTTTGTTGGTCTGGGATGTGACAGATGATGGCTGACCTGTCCTTCCTTGTGGGATTCTCTGTGTTCCAGCAGCATGGCTTGTCCTGGCTTTCTGGGGCTTGCTTGGCTTGGTTCAAGGTGTTGAGGCAGGGCAGGGGTAAATTTTCAGTCTGCATTCAGTTTATTTTCTGTTATGGGACTGATGAATCTTGGCCATCTTGACTCTTCAGTTCATCCATTATTTAATGGTGTCATCTCTTCCATATGTCCTGGGCCTGGCATGTGGATGTTCCTGAAGAGTATATTCAAGGTATAATCCTTCAAAATAGATCACAGCAAATGTATCAGCAAAGTGTCTACTTCAAGTGCAACTGACAGCTAATAATGGCAACAGATGTAAAAATTTAAAGATATTGCAGTTGAAACAGGCCTTCAGCTTCATGGATGTGCCAGTAAAATTATGGTAATGGTAATTATTAATGGAAGGCCTAAACTCAGAGCATCCTGTCTTTTCTTCATGCTGTGCTGTTCCAAAGAGTCACTCACACTGCAGTCCTTTGCCATGGGTTCAGAGCTCTCAGTGAAATGTGCATTTTCTAGGCTGTTCAGCCTGGTGTACATTGCTCAGGAGGTGAATAAACCATGGAGCTGGTTGTTTGGCTTCTGGGAATGCTTTTTTCAGGATGGTGCCTGCACTTAAAGCAATATATTCCATCTTGTGCTTTATCACACCAAGTAAATCCTTCATTAAAAATAGGTGGTTGCATAATCTGTGTTTTCAATGCAGGTTATTTTGAGGAGTTCTGCAAAATTTTGTGTTCAAATAGCTATGATCTAACTGTGTATTACATGGAATGTTATAATTTAAAGCCTCAGTTTAGATGCATATCCATAGTTCTTTCAGCATATTATTATACTCCTGGAACTTCCATCCATGCAATAAAAATGGCTTCAGCTGTTGCTTGTCCTGGCTTTTGCAGAACACCAAGGTTGATCTTGGGTACAAGAGCAGAAAAGGTAACAGGAGATTTCTGCAGTGCCTTGGTGGTGAAGATGGGGTTTGACCAGTCCTTTACCACAGACTGAACACCTGAACACAAGTTTCTGCTTTGTTGATGTCAGTTCAGTGTGTCCAGAGACAAATGGGAAATAGTTCTGAACCTGCTCAGTGGCTTCACTCCTTTGGCAGAGCAAGGGGCTTTTCATTTCTCTCTCTTTTAGTAGAGAAGTCAGGACATTGCAGGGTAAAGATGAGAACTTAAAACTTCAGATACTAATGTAAAACACTTTCCCCCAGGGTGTGTTGTTTATGTACTTTGTTTATGTACAAACGGTCTTGCGTTAAAATGGGATTTGTTGTGTATCTCTCATGGTTATTTCTGAAAAAAAACTCTTTAACTGTTCTGTTTTGCATATAAATTGAACAGCAATATGCATTCATTGTAGTAGTTCTGCTGCAGGATTTAGATTTGGAAAAAGTGGCTTTACTTTCCTTAAGTACTTAAGTTTATGTGTCTGTAATGCAGAACTCTCTGGCTTTAAATGACAGAGTTTTGGGTTTGGTACCCAAACTGGCTTTTGGATGCCATGGCTGCCTATTAATTAACTTGCAGCTGGCAAACTGGAAATGAAGCCTCCCTATTTTTACCCTATTTCTGTCTTTGCACACCCTGGTCAATTGAAAGCTCCTCTCAGTGTAAATATCATTGCAGTGCCAGAATTGATCAGGCTCTCAGTTCAGTACAGGTCCTGATGTCCTGTTGCTATTTCTGTCTCCAGTGAAAATGTACATTTTGCAGTGCATCTCCAGCAGAGGTGCCATCAGATCCTGATGATTGCCCTGGTTACTTGAAAAAACCTCAGAGAAATGAGTTTTGTGCAACATCACACCCATCCTCTCTTAGAGGTGCACTCTCAAGGCAAATCAGAGCTGGCACCATGGAGGACTGGCTCTGATTTCCATAGGTAGGAAGCAGCAGGCACTGCTTCCCAGCACTGCCTTGGACTGAGGATGAAATACCTGTTTCTGAGTTTGGTTTTTCTAACGCTTCCCTTTGAGATCCCTGTCAGTGAGTGGTGCCATTCCTGGGTGTGATGGTCTGAGGTAGGAGTGGGCTGGGCAGGGAGCAGCTGGAACTTGGGCACCAGGGGATTTTTATTTTAAGCAAACAGTAATTGCAGTATATCTTTACTTTCATCCATACTTGAAATCTTGTGGGGTAAGGTGATATTTGGGATCAGTATATTAAAAAAATTGTTTTGTTGTTGGAATAAAGACAAGGCAATTCCTTGTAGAACTCAAACATGGAACGTGTGACGAAAGGAGCCTGTTGGGAGTCTCACTGTGGGTAACTGAAATTCTGTTCAGGGCTGATCTAGTGCCAGCCATGACTGACTGGGGGATCAGTAAATGTCATGATACAACTGAGCTCTGTGCCTTGGAGTTTTTTAATTTTGTTTTCTGTAGATGCCTTTTGGTCCTCCTTCATCTCTGTGGCAGATGAACCAAATGCTTTTGCAGCTTTTCTGTCTAACTACTAACACAACTAACTAGTTCAGCCTTGCAGTTGGTGTGACAAAAATTACTGTGGGTGTATGAGAAGTATTTTTCTTCAAGGTCCACCAACCAGGTGTGTGAAAATAGGCTTTGAAATTCTGGTACATGCAATAAACACTTGTGCTTGCTGCAGAGCTAATTAGATGCTGTGTCATGCCTTGTCCTGAAGAGGTTTAAGCTCACATCTTCATTCTGCTGCTTCTCTTAGGAAAAATAAATCCCTCTTTTCTTACCTTGTTCTTTGTCTTTATTCTTTCCTGTAACCTTTACTGTTTCATTTGCAAGTTTTTCTGCCATTGTTTTCTCTTCTTTGTTTTCGTGTCATTCTTCCAAGTTGCTGGAGAGCTTGGTTAGCCAGGGAGAAAACAGATAATCAAAAATTGTTTATAGATACAGTCTGCTGTTGGGTGAGGCCAAGAGAAGACACAATACACTGAGCTGTTAGAAATAATGGTCAGTCTATTGGCTTACCAACTATATTTTGTCCTGCAGGTGGTCCTGACTAATTGTATGTTCTGTATTAACACATCATTTACAGGAATAGTGCTGTACATAACTGGCACAATATCCATGAATGTTCTTTACTTCCCCAGTTCATTCATTTGTAGGTGGACAGGGGTGGGAGAGTCTGGTTTATTTTTTAAGCAGTACCTTTGGTGAGGGATTCTCTGTCTTCAGGGCTTCACTCTGGATTGGTTTTGTGTCTTACTAAAGCAGGTTTGCATCTTGGATAAAAATTGCCCTTTGTGGCTTCCTGTTTTTCAGTTCTGGCCTGTGTTTTGTGCTTGGAGGAAGAGAGAGTGGAAGGTGCAGAATGAATCTTTGATTTCCTGGTGTCAGGCATGTGCTGAGCTTTCCATCAGCTTCTTTGTGCCTTTGGAGTGCAGATCATGCACACCTTGCTGGGGAGGCAATAGAATGAAAACCTGGGAAAAGAGAGCTGGAATGCTTGAATGGGATCCTTCTGGAAACCCTTGCAGTCCTCTTCATCCACCTCTTCCCAGTGACAGCTAATTATGCTGATTTCCTGACACAGAGTCCCATAAATGCCCTCTGGGAGAAGGGCTTGGCTCAGGGAATGGCCTGGGGGGGCTGGAAATGCAGTTTCTGAGGCACTGAGAGCAGGGTAAGGGATGTTTGTCTGTGTGGGGGTTGATATCCCACCCCTGTCTAGTTCTGCTGTTGTGCTCTTTGGGATTGGAATTTGCACAGCAGAGATCTTGCCCTGTCTTGTTTTCAGCTCTTAGCATAGATTAACTTTTTACCAAATCCTCTTAATCTTTATCAGGTGGTGAATGATAGGATCTGGATCTTATTTTCTTTTAGAAGCTGAAGTTCTTGATGCCACTAACACTGAAAATATCGCTAATATAGTTACTGTCAGCTGATAGTTTCTTTTAAAGCCCTACTTGGAATTGAGTGACTTGCTTGCAATCCTTTGTGGAGGGAAAAGTATTTGTGGAAAAGCAACATCTTTACCCTTGATGGACTCGTGGGGCTTTAGGGAATGTAAAACTTAGTTGTGAGCAAGTCCCTTGTGGTTTAGTGCCAGACCATAGGCTGGAAAAATGTCTGTAGAGCTGCTGAAATGCAGACTGGGTGGATAATTTAATCTTGGGTGGGTCGTTTGCTTCAATCACAACTTTAGATGTAGAAAGAAGCTTGTGATAAGCAAAAGGACAAACAGGGGGTGGCTTCTGTTGGGGACACTGTAAAGAACCTTCTAACACATGATGGCTTTTTCAAATCCAATTTTGAGGAAATAAAAGCAACATGTAGGCACTTACACAAATAAAAGTAAGTAGAGTTAAATTTAATCAGCTGAGGGGATGCTGCTGTTGAGCAGCCACAGAGCAACACAAACCTGAGGACAGATCTTGGGGAGTTACTCCCTTGTCCTGATCTAGAGCAATTCCAGTCTGGAGAAGAGGAGTGAAAGGTTTAAAATATTGTTTGTTTGTGGAACAGTGAGGATCAGTTTGTACTGAGTTGAAATAAGGGGAGTTTTGCTGGGAGAAATTCAGACTGGGCTGGGGAGTTTTGGGCTGTAAAGCATCAGGTGCTGAGCTTTTGTGGATGGAGGCACTCCCTGTTCACTGCAAGGATTTAGGCAGCCCAGATTTGTGTCTGTTAAATCTGGATTGTTCATCCTTTTCTGCTGTGCTAAAAATGGAAGAAAAGTTCCTGAAGATGCTTTTTCATAAAGTTGACTTAGTATGGAAAATGAGCTTGGGTAGATTGGGAGTTGTTGGGGTGAGTTTGGATGTTTATAAGCATTTTCCAGAAGCATAAAGTTAATTCTTATGCTGCTATCTTGGGGATATTTTTGTTACATTTTCTGGGCATCTTGTTGATACAAGAGAAACTGATAATAAGTGAAGTTGTGGTTTTTTTTGTTCTCCACTGACTTCATTTTGGTGTCTTGCATTTTCAAAGCTTCCCATTAGGCTGGATGTGAAGCTTTAATTTCTCTGGGATTCCTGGTTTTCAAATGCTGGCTACCTAATGCAGACAAGTTTTCAAATGCTTTGTGATAAACGCCGCAAAAATTCCCTCCAGACATTGAATTTTTTTTTCCCTCTCTCTTGAAGGTTTGGCCCCCATGGAATCCCAGTGACCATATTTCCTAAAAGGGAGTACAAGGACAAACCTGAAGCCATGCAGCTCCAAAGCAAACCATTCCAAGAGGAGGCGCAGGTGAAGTGTGAGGCCGACGCCGCGGTCCCTGATGACTCCTCCCTCACGCAGCCCTCAGAGCCCAGCATAGCTAAAAGCCTTTGGACTTCTAAACCACCTCCTCTCTTTCACGAGGGAGCTCCATACCCTCCTCCTTTGTTTATCAGGGACACCTACAACCAGTCAATACCTCAGCCTCCACCCCGGAAAATCAAGCGGCCCAAGCGGAAAATGTACAGGGAGGAACCCACTTCCATCATGAACGCCATCAAGCTACGGCCCCGGCAGGTCCTGTGTGACAAGTGCAAAAACAGCGTGGTGGCAGAGAAAAAGGAGATCAAGAAAGGTGGCAATGCAAGTGACTCTTCCAAATACGAGGATAGTAAAAAGCGAAGAAACGAGAGCGTGACTACTGTGAATAAAAAACTTAAGACTGACCATAAGGTGGATGGAAAAAGCCAAAACGAAAGCCAGAAAAGGAACGCTGTGGTCAAGGTTTCGAACATTGCCCACAGCAGAAGCAGAGTAGTTAAAGTTTCCGCACAAGCAAATACTTCAAAAGCGCAGTTAAACACAAAAAAAGTTCTCCAGAGCAAAAACATGGATCATGCAAAAGCTCGGGAAGTCTTGAAAATGGCCAAAGAAAAGGCACAAAAGAAGCAGAGTGCAACCTCCTCTTCCAAAAATGCACATTCAAAGGTCCACTTCACGCGGCGTCTTCAGAACACCAGCTCAGGGTCCCTCCCGCCCCGATTGCGCCTAAAGCCCCAGCGGTACCGCAACGAAGAGAATGACTCTTCCCTCAAGACAGGACTTGAGAAAATTCGGAGTGGCAAGATGGCAACTAAGCCCCAGTCTCGCTGCTCCTCCACCCGCTCAGCAGGTGAGGCCCCTTCAGAAACCCAGAGCCCCTCAGAAGGCCCCGAAGAGGCCAGCAGTGAGGTTCAGGACACGAGTGAAGTGCATGTAACTGTTGATCAGGATGAACAGCAGACACTGGGCAAGAGAGGCAGCAAAAGCAATATAACGGTTTACATGACCCTTAATCAAAAGAAATCTGACTCTTCCAGTGCATCAGTTTGTAGTAGTGATAGCACAGATGATTTGAAATCCACCAACTCTGAGTGTAGCTCTACCGAAAGCTTTGATTTTCCTCCAGGCAGCATGCATGCACCTTCCTCCTCCTCCTCCTCTTCCTCCTCCTCCTCCTCTTCGAAGGAAGAGAAAAAGCTCAGTAATTCCTTGAAAACAGAAGTCTTTTCCAAAAACGTCTCTAAATGTGTCACACCAGATGGCAGGACCGTATGTGTAGGGGACATTGTTTGGGCCAAGATTTATGGCTTCCCTTGGTGGCCGGCCCGTATCCTTACCATAACCGTGAGCCGCAAGGATAGCGGGCTGCTGGTGCGCCAGGAGGCTCGTATCTCGTGGTTCGGCTCCACCACCACGTCCTTCCTTGCTCTTGCACAGCTCTCCCCCTTTTTAGAAAGCTTCCAGTTGCGCTTTAATAAGAAGAGAAAGGGTCTGTACCGCAAGGCCGTCACTGAGGCAGCCAAGGCTGCCAAGCAGCTCACGCCCGAGGTGCGGGCCCTGCTGACGCAGTTTGAGACGTGAACGTGGAGAGTAAGGTAGGCAAGAAACCTGGAGGCTCCACCAAACCCTAGCCAGGTTAGAGAGAAGTGCCAGGAAGGAGGTGGCAGAGGCAGAAGTTGCACTCGGTTGACTGACTGCTCTTTTCACACGAGACTCGTGCCGTGCGGAGCGGGTCGTGACGGTTAAAACCAATTGAACATGCAATCAAAATTAGCCTAAAAGTGAGGACTGAGGTATTTTTCAAGTGAGAATTTTTTTTAAAGAGAAAGAAAAAACAAAAAACAAACCAAACCACCCGATGCATAGGAGCCATAGCCTCAGCTGGAAGGCAGCTGATTTGCAGGGAATTTTTTAGTAGTTTCTACCCAGTATATAACTAGTTCTGTGTGGCCAAGGGTTGACACGAGGGATGAAAGTAGTAGCTGTGACTTTTTTGTTTTATTAGGTGGCCCATCAGGGAAGTGTAGAAATGTAAGCCTTGTCTAAATGGTCTTTAAAGATTATTTTTAACCAGTCTCTAATGGATTTAGTCTGGCCAGGCCCGGTGGGCTCAAGCTCCCCTCTGCGGGCCGGTTTAAATGGCATTGGAGACGTGCTCCAGGTTGTAAGGAAGAATTTTTGTGACTTAAAGACCAGATTAAATGGGGTTTTATCGTAGTGACCACTTAAACACTCAACCTTTCTATGCACATGGGGCACAACTAAATCACTTCAGGGTCGGAGAAGTCGAGGGATGCCTGTAGCTCTAAGACAAAGCTGAGGAGGCCTCAGTGTTTGGGATCAAGGGCTGTTAATGCTGCATAGGTGTGAATCATTCTGGTCTTTCTTCCTGAAGAAATCTTTCAGGCCATTTGCCTGGAGGTTTAGCTTAAGAGAGGCTTTGTTTTGAATGTGTAAATAATCAATTGCTGAAATTGGTCAGATTTTCTCCTGACTGGTTGTTCCTAAATTCTTAGGATACGTCCTAGTAAATTACACTTTGTGAATTGTCAGATGTGTAATTGTTGCATTTTGGATGTATCTAACTTTTTTTTTTCTTTTTTTTTTTCTTTTTTTTTTTAAACTATTTCCGTTTAAGGTATCTGTTTGCAGGTCAGAAAAATGAGATATGTAATTGTGTAATGCTCTGAAATGTAAAAAAACAAACTGTAAATAAAATTGACTAAATCTGAATTATTTGTGTGTGTTTCTCAAAAAGCTTTGAAACAAATCCAGGATGTCAGAGTATTTATCTGTATGCCGGATTTAGAGGACACCCTTAAAAAGTAAATTGTCCTTTTTCATGCATTCTTAAAGATGAAGTGCTTGATGTAAATATATTGGTATACTTCAGTCTTAATTTGGAGATGATTAATTATCTGTCCCTTTTGTTTCAGAACCAGCTCTGTAGAGGGCTTTCTGGAAAGTTGATTAAATTTCTCCCTAAATTAGCTTTTGGGCCATATATTTGAGTAGAGACTGTGGATAATGTCACTTGTACAGTGGGGAATGTTTCAGTTTCCATCTCAGAGCAGTCAGAGCTGCTCTCCACTGCCATTCCAGCTTTTCTTGCATGGTTTTTGCTCACTATTGGGGCATTTTCATGCAATGCACTTGACTTTTTTTTTTTCTGTGAGTTTTGGTCCTTACCTGACCATGTGAATTCTGTGTCCTCCAACCCATTCCTGCTTCAGCCTTGCAGTGCCTTGTGAAGAGTCTCCTGGTGCTCATCCCAAAGCAGTTTTCATCCTGGTTTTTCCAGGATTGCCCACGTAGGCAATTGTGACAGATGTAAAAATTTAAGGTCAGACTGAAATTAAACAGACATGAAAAAGGGGGCAAGGATTTAATCATTGAACCCTGAAAATATTTTTATTTTAAGATTTAATTTCATGTGTTCATGATACTGTCTGGTCTTGCCAAAGTATTCAGTTTCTTTTTACCTTTTTTAATTATTCTGTCATGCCCACAGAACTGTTGGAAGTCTAAAGTGTCAAAGCCATGGCTGTTCAAATTTTCCTCAAGATGACAGTCATTAACTGCTAATTAAACTTCCAAATGTACCAGCTTTACCTTGGCATTCTAACAGTTCCCAAAAAGCCCCGTTGGTCAATGCTTTTTGAATGTGATAAACACACAATAGATTTTGGAAAAAAAAAAAAAATGGAAAAAAAAATCTGTTTCACTTCTCTGTATTCTCTCCTGCAAACAGAAACAGTTTCTTTAAGTCAATAAGCTGTATTTTGTTATTAAAGCAAACTGCTTTTTGGAGTCAGGAACCCATGTGAGGTGGGTCAGATGTCTACACCACTTCCTTGAGGTTTAGAAGCTCAAGTGAACTGGCTTTAAGTTAGTTGTTGTAAGCCAAGTAGTGGCAAAATCAATATTGACATTGTTATTTTTTCTTTAGAAGACCTAGAAGCTTTGTTCTCTTAATTTATATAAAATTGGAATAGCACTGCATCTTACCTAGGCAGAGTTTGCTCAGGTGTTCACAGGGGGAGCAACAGGTATGGGAGGGCTTTCTTTAGGTGGTTTTGTGTTCAAAAGAGCTGTTTGTGGAAGGCATTTAAAGTCAGTTTTGATTTGTAGCAGATGAGTTTTAAGTCATTCCTCAGTTTTCATAGTGAATGTTCTGTATGGCTGCAGACTGCTCAGGGGGTGTCAGGAAGAATTTCTGCCTGGAAAGGGTGGTTGGGATTGGAACTGCCCAGGGAGGTTTGGAGTGCCCATCCCTGGAGGTGCCCAGGGAATTCCTGGAGGTGGCACTCAGGGATGAGGTGGGGATCTGGCACAGAATGGACTTGGTGACCTTGGAGGTCTTTTCCAACCTAAATCCTTCAGAAGGCAAACAGAAGCACAGAGGGTGACTGCTGTTTTCCCATCAGTTTAGTGGGATAAATGGCAAATGATGCCTTTTGTAGTTAATGAAGTGCCTCTGTGTGGTTGTTGGGTATTTATGGCCTGTCAGTTTAGGGGAGAATGGGACGTGATGAGTTTCAGTACAGGTGTTCTGTTCCTCTGAAGATCTTCAGGTAAAATGCCTTGGGAGAGAGAACAGTTATTCCAGGGCTCAGAGCTCTTTCCCCAGAGGTGTTTGAAGGTGTGAGGCTTCAGGAGCAGAGCTGGAAGCAACAGGAAATGCTTGTGTGTGTCTGAAGTGGAGTCATGCAGGAAATTGAACAGATATTTGTTGCTGTTCTAATTAGAGTTGCAACTTTGTGTCAACACTTCAGTGAGATAATCATCTCTGACGATTTGGTTTCTCTTTCAGACGCTGCTGTGTTCAGTTTGGAAGTTACAGAACTACCCTGGGGTGGGGTTCCTGGGGTGGTTTAGGTCTGTGCAAGGCTGAAAAGACTTTTTTTGTTTCAGCATGGTGTAAAATACCTTTGGGTTTTTTAAACATAGTTTCTAGCTGTGATTAGGATTAAGAGTAGCACAAGTGGGGAAGGGTAAGACTTGCTTTGTGCATTGCTAGCCCTTAGGTCTGGTTCTATTTAACTCTCTTAAGTCCTGATATTTTCTTTCATGTCTGCTAAAACTGTCAAGAGTAGAATAGGAATGTGGATTTTGGAAAATAAATGTCAGTAGCTCATTCTCAGCATCATCATCTGTCCTTCTGCCTGTTCTGTGGAGTCCAGTGAGAAAACAGGGCAGCTTTCTCGGCTGAGGAGCTGTGGAAAGGAGCAGACTGATAATCAGGGAAAGGCTATTTCAGTCCATCCTTGGCTTTATAATTGTGTTCCAATGAATGCCTGCAGGAACAGCAAATTCAGGCAGAGCAGGGGATTCCTCACTGATCTGTAGCTGAAGACTGAGCTGGAGGGGAAGTGCAGTGAGCTCAAGCCTAAAGGAATGGCTGGCAGTGTGAGGTGGCATAATCCATTGGGTACAATGACTGGGACTGTTTAAAAAGGGAATTTTTCCATAACTGACAAAGCTTCTGACCGTGGAGTGATCAGGGCTCACTCACATTTAACACTGAGAACTTGTGTAGCTGCCTGAAGATCCATTAGATCAGGTTTGAGAGATGGGGATGGGAGTATCCAGTGTCAAATGCTCCTTAATCCCTGCTGCAAAGAGCCAGTGTGTGATCCCTGGCTTTGCAGTGACCATGGCAGTTCCCAGTCAGCATTTAACCCCCCAGCTGCTCTGGGACACTTTGGATTTTGGTTTAAACAGTTCCCTCAGATGGCTCACCCTGGCAGTGTGTTCACAGTGTGGCTGTGTAGGTGAATAATATCCCCCTGCACCGTGGCTTTTCCTTCTCTTCCCTGCTCACCCTCCTGGCACTTTCAGGCACCTGGTCTAGTCTGACCCCAGCTACCTCTGAGCTGTGTGGTAAAAACTGTTTGTGGTCATTTGGATGGGTTTTACCAAGCAGCAGCAATTCCTCTCAGGTCAGAAATACCTCTGATTATTGGGGTTTAATTGTTGGATCCTAATAGCAGCTTATGATTCCCTATGATTTACTCATACATTTCAATCTTCTGTATTACTTGGGACGTGGACACAATCCAGACTGTCATTTAAATTAATTAATGATTTTTTTCCCTTAAATTGAACAATGACACAAGTGCCCTTGTGTGAACACAAGGCAGAGCAGCAGTTGCCAGGCAGGGCTGTGGTGCCAGGGAGTTGGTGACTGGTTTGCCATGCTGCTTTTTCCCTGCACAGCTTTGCTGTTGCTCCCAGATGGGGCAGTTGGGGATAATTCCCTGGAGCAGCACCTTAGTGCCAGGCACCAGCCACTGAGGAGAGCTTGGATCCACAGCTCCATGTTTTCCTCAGGAGAATACAGTTGGTGTTGGCTGGCAGGAGGTGGGAACAGCAGGAGCTGGGAAGTGGGTGGTGCTGACAGACCAGGCCTTCAGAAAACCTGAGCCACCTTGCACATCCAAGAGGGACACGCATGGGAGCAAAAGGAAAAAAAAAAACCAGGTGGAATAACCTGGAAAAGGTGACCCATGTGCTTGTGCCATGGGATGTGGTGTCTGATCTCCTCTTCCTGCCTGCCCATGGCCTGAGGGGAGAGCTGAGCAGCAGCCTGCAGGTAGGAACTGGCTCAGGGAACAAATCAGGGTCCCCTGGAGCAAGTTTGAATCCGAGCTTTGCTCCTTCAGTGTGAAGAAATGGATCTGTGGGGTTTCTTTGGGCTGTGTTTGACAAGTTATTTCCCAAACCAGGACCAGGCACATTTTGAGCAGCTGTGATTGCACTTCTGTGCCAGTGATTCCATTCCCCAGAGCAGAGGAGGAAGGGAGGACTGTGGGAACTGAGGCTGTTCCAGGTGTGTGAATCCCTGTGGGATGGGGCAGAGGCACTGGGGAAGCTGGGCTCTGTTGAGTAGCAGCTGGGACAGGAAATAACACGAAAACTGAGGCAGGGAGTTGGAATCAAGCACTGGAATATCGATTGCATTTGTGACAGTGAAACCCTGGGTGCTGTTTGGGTAATGGCAGGGTTTGACAATCAATGGATCAGGCTGAGCTCCTGGGCTCAGTGCAGCCAGGAGTGGGAGAGGACAGGTGATGGATCTGTCCTGTCACTTTGTCATTAGCAAGGCTGATTTTGGAAAAACAGAATATTTGTAAAAGTATGTCTGTAACAGAGGATTCTGCCCTCTGTGTCCTGCTCACATCCTGCAGGAATCACACTTGGAGTAACCCAGGTTTGAGCTGAGGAAAGCTGCACTGCCCTTCTGCCAGGGGCCTTGGGGTGCAGCCTCCTGCTTGGCTGATGCCATTTATGGAACAGCAACTTGCAATCAGGCTGTTCTTTAGGAAGAAACAGATCTGGGTCGGTTTTTGTGTTTGTTTACAGATGTTTTGGATGTCAAATATGCAATATAGATAAGGAATATTCCTCTACATGCCAGGCATGTGCTGGGAATCTGTGCTTTGGGAGGCAAGTGCTTGTTGCCAGCACTGAGATTCTGTAACAGAAGCACAGCAAATTCAGGTGGCAGAATTGTCCTTGCCATCCTTTAACAGGTGCACAAAGGGGGAGAAGGGATCTTGCTTTGTCAGTAAAATAAGCAGATACAATTCCAAGCAAATATTTGCTTAAATGATAATTTAGCATTATTTTTTATTTAGTAATGTGTAGGATTTTTGTTTGGCTTTAGGAAACACTGGGATTTAATTGCACCTCTGCAGTGCTTCAGGATTTTAAAGCACGTGGTGCCAGTTTGGGTACTTAGTAGCTCTGGTGAAAAGGAACTAAAGCCACAAAAACCATTTTAGAAAGTATTGTAGTCAGTTTAGCTAGAAGTTTAGTTCATATTAAAAAAAAAAAAAAAAAAAAAAGTATTTTCTTGAGATATTTCAAGTGCTGAGGGATTTGGGAACAATCTCTTCTGGTACATTTATGTGGAAAAAACTGGGTTGGACCATGTTTTAGGAATTCTTGATACTGTGTCATATATTTCAGGGAATTAGGCACACAAAGGGAAGAATGTGTTGCTGTTCTTTGTTTTCCTGGTGGCTGAGGTCCTGCTGCTGGAGGCTCTAAAGGAAGGAAACAGTTCTTGCTTTTAGTAGTTCATCATCTGGAAGAGCAGCCTGGTTTCCCTCTTCTCCACTGGCTACAAATGGAATCTGTAGCAGGAAAATAGGAGTTTTGTGCCTTCTGTTCCATAGTTTTACACAGACACGGCATTATCCCCCAGGAAGGTGCATAAATGTTACTGTAACTATTTAAATTTGGGCTCCTGGCCTTGAGGTTTAATCCCTGATGGGATGTGCTGCTATTTTTGCTTCCCTTGTCCTTCTGGGGTGCCTTTTCTCCCCCTCCATGGCTGCCTGGTGTCCTTCTCTTTTCCTTTGGAGATAAAAGCCAGCAGTTTCAAAGGCAGCACTTCTCTTTGGACAGCAGTGAATAAAGGGATTGAGAAAATGTTCACACTGAAGAATCAGGACCCCCATGGCAGTGCTGGCTGCCAGGAAAGGGCCGTGTGAGCTGGGTTCAGTGGGGCAGGCAGGAAGGGCCTGAGTCGTGTCAGTGCCTGTCCTGACACACATCTTTACCTTGTTCTGGGGCAGTCCTTAGGATGGCTCCATAGGGAGGGGTCTGGAGCTCCAGGAGCAGCTGAGGGAGCTGGAATGGGGCTCAGCCTGGAGAAGAGGAGGCTCAGGGTGGCCCTTGTGGCTCTGCACAACTCCTGACAGGAGGGGACAGCCGGGGGGTTCGGGCTCTGCTCCCAGGGAACAGCAACAGGAGGAGAGGGAACGGCCTCAGGCTGGGCCAGGGCAGGCTCAGGGTGGACAGCAGCAGGAATTTCCCCATGGGAAGGGTGCTCAGGCACTGGAACTGCCCAGGGAGGTTTGGAGTGCCCATCCCTGGAGTATCCCAGGAAGGGCTGGAGGTGGCACTCGGGGCTCTGGGCTGGGGACAAGGTGGGGATCAGGCACAGCTTGGACTCAGTGCTCTGGGAGGGCTTTTCCAGTGTGAGATCTGTGTGATCCTGGGATTCTGTGTGATTCTGCCTCCACCACTTGAATGGAGCTGTTCCAAAGTAGGGTCTAGCCTGTGAGCTCCCTGGAGATCCCAGGAGAGCCGTGCCCTCAGCCAGGCTGAGCTGTCACTGTCCCACAAACCTCAGGTCCCACATGGAGTGAGTGACCCACAGATCCCACAGGGAGTGAGTGGCCCCATGGAATGAGTGATAAACAGGCAGTGGGCTGCACTCAGGGAATTCAGTGGCACACTGAGCTGACACAGGCAGTCAGGTTTTCAGTCGCAGTATCTGAGGAGCACAATCTCCATAGAATCCCAGAATCCCAGACTGGTTTGGGTTGGGAGGGACCTTAAAGCTCATCCAGTGCCACCCCTGCCATGGGCAGGGACACCTTCCACTAGTCCGGGTTGCCCCAAGCCCCATCCAGCCTGGCCTTGGGACAGCCACAGCTTCCCTGGACACTCTGTGCCAGGGCCTCCCCCTCCTCCCAGTAAGAACTGGTGACTGACTGGTGGTGGTTCATGCAGGGCTCAGTACCTGGGCTGTTCCTGTCTGCTTTATCATAATTTATTCCTGTTCTCTGGAGTAAATGGGAAAGCAGAGGCAGCCATGGGAAAGAAACGCCATTAGCAGGTTTGCAGTTCCTGCTCCCTCAGGCACTCGGCTCCCGTGTGTGGAAGGGCTCTGCAGGGTCACATTTAGCTTTGTGTTGGGAACTGCCATCGATGTATAGATTTTGTCAATTCATCTCCCTGCTTCCTGAGCTGTCTTTAAATGTCTTTGCAATTGGAATTCTCTCTGGATGCTGAAATGGGGTGAGATGTAACAGATTGGTTCTGTGGCTCCTCCTCAAACCCCAGCCCCGGAGGAGTTTGCTCACTTGTGTCTGTCTTGTGATAATGTCAATCTATTTTTTGTCTTCTGCACATGATGCATAAAGCAGGTGAGCCAGTAAATTTTCTGGCCACCTCAGCTTTTGCTTTACCTACTTTTGCAGTATGTACTGGAAGACATTTAACCATGTTCCCTTTCTCTCCCCTTTTCAGCTCAGAGACACTAATGACCCGCTGTTTTTATGGAACCTCACTACACTGCCACGAAGAGCACCAGCTCATCAGGACTGAGAGAAATCTGAGACTGACTTGTCCTATTTTTCCTCTGAAATCTTCACCAAGTAGTAAACATTTTTTTGAAGGGGAAAGGGGGTAAAAGATGTTAAAGCTCCCCCTCGCACCGTTAGGGCATCTGTACCTAATGTACATTTTCCTTAAAATTTCAAAAGATGTTAGGAAATATTTTATAAAACTTTTTTGCAATAAATGACGCATGAAATTACGAAAGACTCTATGACACTTACATGCAAGGAACCACTTGAATTATTAGGATGAAGACTCACTGCAGATAACTGGGGTTTTTGTAATGTGACAGTCACGTTTGTATGTTTTGAGAGGTGCCAGTGACGGAGCCAATTTGCCTGGGAAGTTGACTGTAACTTTTGAACTTTTCTTTTAATTCTTGACTTTAGCATTGCAATTTTCCATTCTCTGAGGCTTAGTTAGTATTTAGTGCAGGTGTTAGCAGAGCTGTGATCTGTGATCAAAGCATGTCCAAACCCAGTTGTATTGTGAAATATGAACAGTCCTGCTATTGAGACCAACATTTCCCATAGAGGTGATGGAAAGGACAGTGACCACAAACTCCATGGATTTTATGGGAAAGCTCCTTCTGTGTGAATATGGTTGCATTTTATTTATGCTATTGTAACACTTAGGGAATTGAGGGTTGTGAAATAACCTTGAGAGGGGCTACAAGGCAGAGAGCAGCGTTTTGCTTGTAATCCTATAAGAGGATGGGAATAATGAATGGAGAGTGATTCAATGGGATGGCATTTCTATTTCAAATCATGGGTTATTTTTTCCTTTTGACATGAATATTTTTCAGATAGGTAACTAGTAGAGAGCAAAGGTTTTATTAGAGTTTCTGATGGTTGTTGATCTGAGTTGCATTGACTTCTTTGAAAAGCTGTAAATCAAAAAACAAAAAAGAAACCCACTGGGTTTTATCCATTTTATTCCCCTCCCAGAAAGGTCTTGGGTAAGACTGACTTTGGTGGAGCTTGGGAATGCTGGACACGCTGCTGAAATCTTGAGTTATTAAATATTAATTTATTTGTCACTAATTATTTCCATTGTGTGCACACTGTCTCGGCAGAACCATTTCTTTAAAGTTCTTAGCAGGGGATTTATTGTGTAACCCGGGAAAATAAATATTTGTTTTGAAGATATGAAAATGTGCACATAATCTACTAAAAGTCAAATTTCTGTTTCTATAGAGATGAAAGGACTTGTAGGAAACTCTTTTCCTCCTTACTGATATCCTGATTCAATTGGAGAAAATAGAATGTCTTTGTCTGGATCGTTTAAAACCAGAGGGACTTTTCCAAGGGACCTCTGGGTCAGCACAAAGACAATTTCTTCGTGTCTAGAGCCTGAATGAACCACATAAAATTTGAAGTTAGGACAACTCTGTCATTGGCAACAGGTTTATACTTGTTAAACAATCGGAGAGGGGGAAGTGACAGGCTGGGACAGGCCCCCAATCCCCAGCCAGTCCCATCAGGGATTCACACACTGAGTGTGTGGCAGCTCGTGCTTTGTGCTGCTTCAGTGTCTGCTTTTCAGAGCTAAATTCTTTATTTATAAATGCAGAAATTGAATATTCACTACCTACTTTTTAAAAACAGGCTGTACAGTGCTGTACAGTGCATTCAAATTGTACCATTTGCCAGAATGATTTCACCATGAAGTACAAACTTTTTTTTTTTTTAATTTGGATGAATATTTGTTCTACAGTGCTTTTCCTTTTCACCAGTGGAAGAGGCCCAGCAGTCTGGTCCTGCTCAGGGCCTGGGATGTGACTAGAACTGAAAGCTTGAGACATGTGAATGAGGAAAGGGGTGCCTTGGTGCCGGGTCCGTGCCAGCCTTTCACCTCTGCTTGGATCGACAATGGATGGGGGCTTGGCCTAATCAGGTACATTGTCCCCCAGCCCCCCAAAAACCAAACAGAAAAGCCACCAAACCACATGGCACAAACCAGTTTCTGCTCAGGAAAAAGGCCCGGGACTGTGGTGGCAGGGTTGTTGCACATGGCATTGAGGAGTGCCTGCTGTTGCTTTGGAAGCCCGTAGTGCCTGGCTGTGCCCCCGGATCCCCAGGGCTCTCCTCCCCTCCCTCCCCTCCCTTCCTCCCTCCCCTCCCTGAGCACAGCAGCTGAACCAGGAGGGATTAACCCAAGGGATGCAGGTGTGCACTGGAGAATATGGGTATAGAGCAAATAGCATCCAAGGGAGCTCATGTCTGCCTTGCTTTTCCCAGCATTGCGTTGGAAACCACATTTTCATTTGGAAATGAAATTGTCAGGGATATTCTAATGAGAGAGAGTGACAGTAATGTATTGCTTTTCACTTTTTTGCTTTAGTTGCTTAATATTTAAGCTTTGCTCCGTGCTACCTTCTTGTCTGTATATTGAATGGTCACTATGCCTCTTTCATTTTGTAGACTTGAATGAGGAAAATCTGATTCACCCTTTAAGGTTTGCTGAGAAGTAAAAATGATAAAGAATGTTGTGTAACATTTATTCAAATAAAGCCTTGATTTTTTTCAGTGCTCTTTTAAAGGGAAATAATGTTTTGATGTCTTTAACTTTCTTGCTTTATTAGTCCTTGACCCCAAAGTCTTTGATTTATGTCAGAAGTGGTTTTTCTGGATTAAACAAAGATTAAACTCAGGTTGCTGGTCCACTGCTGGAATTCCATCACGTGGACAAGTCCCTACCTAACCTCACCTTTCACCACAGTGGCTGAAGGATCCCAAGCCATGCTCAGCCAGCAGGATGCTTTCCAAAGCACTAGGAAAAATTGTAATTAGCAAGAAAAGATGACAGATCCAAGGAAGCCCTGGTAGCTCTGCCACAGTCCCAGGAGGAGGAGGGGATGCCATGGGAAGGGGCTCCTGCCCTGGCACACGCAGTCCTTGGGCTGGTTTTTATGGAGTTCTCACAGTTTCAGACAAGGCTTGCCCTCACAGGTAAGTGTACAGGGGGATTTCTCCATCCAGGGAGGAGTTGCCTTGTCCTCAGCTGTGTTTCCTTGCCCTGGAGCAGGGATCAGGTGGTGCTGGAGAGGTAATTTCTGCTCCAGGGCTCCATCCCACTGTGCTCAAAGGAGGGCCATGCCAGCAAGTATTTTTCCAAAATTCCTGGTGGTGTTGGGTCGGTGCTTGGACTTGATGATCTGGAAGGTTCTTTTTTACCCTTCGTGGTTCCATGATTCTAAGGCGTGGCAGACTCTGGAACTGCACTTTCCCATCAAATAGAAGGCAGCATTTACAAACGTTTTTTTCAGTTGCACTTTGGTACAGTAAAGAAAGAGTCCCTAAGTAGAGTTGAGCTCCTGGGCTAAAGAAAAATATGCTGCTTGAGTTACCTTGATTTCTGGGAAGTTCTGATTTCCAGGAAGCATTGGTGTTTTTATGGCACAGGGTGTTTTTATGGCACAGAGGATGCCAGGAGCTGGTGGGTCACCCAGAGGTACTAACCCTGCTGGGAAGGCCTTGTTGCAGTGACCTGCTGTGGATAATGAGGAGTTTTTCCCAAAATCGAATTTACTGTGAAGTGCTGCTGTAGGCTCAGCCTGGGGTGCTTTGGGAGCGCTGTGACAAACACCCACATCTGGCTGTGGCCCGAGCACAGCTCCAGCAGATGGTTTTCTTTTCCTTCACGGTTGTTTCTCATTCTGTCGGGATTACAGGAACTCCCATCCCCTTTCTCTCATTATTCCCTCAGCCTTGTAGCAGTTCCTCCTGAGCCGGCCGTCCTCATTAGGCGGGGAAATCCTGCTGAAGTGTAATTGCTCGCTAATGGCTTCTCCTTTGTGACACGGAGTTGGCAGCAGCGCTGTGGGGACGGAGCCACGAGAGAGGTTGGCCGGGCACATTTCAGAGCTCTGCAATTACTCCGTGGATTAATTCTCACTCCAGTGGTTGGCAAAGGGATGAAGGTGACCCACGGCCCACACAAGGCCCCTCTGATGGCGTTTGCTGCTGCCCCCGGGCATCAAAAGGGCGACGCTTAATGCGGGCGAAAGTGCAGCTCTGGCACGAGGGCTTTGGAGAGGTTCCCATCCGAAGTGTGAGGGGTCAGAGTTTAGATCTTGCAGGGTGAGACCAACAGGGCCACTGCTGAAGGGAATGGTGGCTCGGTGACAGTGGCACTGGGAACTTTGGGTGAGGCCCGGCTGGGCTTGAGGGGCTCCCGACTCCCTCAGGGTCCCTGGGCTGCCTCACGGAGAGTGCCGGGTCTGCATGGAGGGGCCCTTCTGTGCTCGAGGGCTTTGTGGGAAGCTGGGGATGGCCCAGGCTGGGAGGATTCCATGGCAGGGGAGGTGTGCTGGGTGCTGAGCCTGCAGCTCTTGGGAAGGGCTCATCCCTCTGCTCCAAGGGAAGCAGCACCAGCGCCGAGCCCCTCGGGCAGAACCCAGGCCTGGCACCAGCTCCCCCTCACTGCCGTGGCTTTGTGTCCTCCTCCCCTGTCCTTGCTGCAGTTGTTTTGGGATTTGTTCTCCCTGTCGTGTTCCACAGGCAGAGCAGGGAGCCAGGAAAAGGCTCCTGTTGTTTGCTGGGTCGTACCGTGGGGTTTATTCACATTCCATATCCGGCTTTTATGGTCTGCTCCTGCTTTTCCCTTGAGTGTCTCTGTGCTCTTTGTTTTGCCTTCCTTGCTGGGTTTGCAGCACAAGTCATGGGTGCTCCGTGCAGACAGGGCATCCCTGCAGAGGTTTTTGGCATGTTCTGTATTTGGGGTAAACATTCCAAGCCCAGGAGGGGTAGTTCTGATTTTAAAATGAGGATTTTCATCTGAGCTCCACATTTTAAGAGCTTGGGGACTGGAATTTCTGACTGTGGTTGTCTTGGTCATTAAATATTAAGTGAGGCTGCTCCTGCTGGAGGGTTCATCCAAACACTGAAGGCTCTGAGCTGTCAGGTGAAGGGGCTGGGGGCCCCAGGGATGGATACTGGGCCATGCTAAGGATAAGACCCCAGGAATACTGACACTGCTCAGAGATGGGGATGATGCTGCTGTGATTCACTCACTTGGCTGTGGTTGCCTTTAAAAAGGCAGCATTGGGCATGAGCTGTGAGAGCAGAACTGGGGGGTTGGACTTCACACTCTCTGCATTAGCACTGCAGGGTCCTGTCAGGAGCCATCAGCTGCATCTTGCCTTGGAAAACCTGCTGTTGGCTCCAGCTTCCAAGGCCTCAGCTGCATTCCAGCTGGGAGCAGGGACACAAATGTGCTGGGGCACAGCGAGAGCTGGCGCTTCAAGGGCAGCTCAGGGCTGGAGCCGTGGGCAGGGAATCTGTGAGCTCCCAGCCTCCTCCTTTCCCTAAGTTCCAAAGACTGCAATTCTCCCTCCCTCAGACAGAGAAGTGCCCCAGGATGGAGGGTCACAGCCAAAGGAGCTCATGGAAATAGAACAAACGCAATTAGCAAAGCCCTGGCCCCTCTGCCTCTCCAGGGACCTGCTGGGCACTCGCCAGCAGCACTCAGGAATACACTTAGGGAGCTCTGCCAGCAGCCACCGCCCAGACGAGATACCAGCATTTCCCCCTCTTCCTGCCATCCCTGCTCCCTGGAGTGTCTGCAGGGAGGGGGTGCTGCCCTTCACTGGCCAGAGACAGGCACAAAAGCCCCCCTGGCCAGCGTGTGCTTATCCCAGAGCAGGCACGGACCCTCCCCGGCTCCAGGGCTGCCTGGGGGTCGATCCTGCTCAGCAGCTGCTCCTGGAGCCTTCCCGGACACTGCCCGGAGCCCATGGACAGCAGGCAGGGAGTCCTGGGAAGCAGGAGCAGAGCACTGGGCCCAGCTAGGCCGGGAAAGGCAAAGCTAATCCTGCTACAACCATTTAGGGAATGGAGGATTTGTAAATTGTCTCTTTGAGAAACAACGGGGGAGAAATATGCAGTTCTGGGAACTCCAGGCTGCAGCTGCAGATGGTTTCCAGTTGGGAGATTCCCACTGAACGTGCAGAATCAGGAAAAATGGGGTTTATTTTAATTTTCAGTTGATTTAGAGCCTTTAATCTTTGTCAGGGTAGGCAGTGATGCCTCTGGCTTTGTGCCACAATTCCTGTGCCAGGCGCTGCCCAGAGCCCCCCCAGCAGTCACAGCCCTGCCCGGGGTGGGAAAAAGTTGCTGAGCAAGAAAATGTTGGGATTCATCCAAACAGGGAAAGCTTGTGAATGAGCAACGTATGAATGCTGCACATTAAATGTGCCCCAGTGCATCTTTGGGGGAGGCACTGGGGTGTAATTGGCTCTTGGCTGCAGCAGTAATCCCTTGGGAATAACACAGCTAATTAAAGCCTAGGAGCTGGTGACCAGCAGCTTCTCCTCTCTCCCAGGCTGGGGCTGTGCTAGTCAGGAGCAGGTAGATCCCAGGAAGTGCTGTGCAGATCAAGGAGGGAAGGACTGGGCTTCAAAGCTTGGTGCTTTGTCAAATCCTGAATGTCCCAAGGGATGAGCTGGGGGAGATTTTGGATCCTGCTGGGCAGGAGGGATTGGCTGTGCTGGGCCTGTGTCAGTCCCACTGACCCTGCCCTGGAGTGTGGCTGCCTCCCTTGGGGCTGGGGTTTTGGGAGACAGAGCTGAAGATGTGGACCGGGGAGCTGCTTTTTCTGTCTTTTAAGAGATGTTAAATGCTCCAAATCTTTGGTGGGATGGAGGGAACTGCAGGTGCTCAGCTCCTCTGAGGGCCAGGCCTTGGTACTCACGAGCAGGATCTGGAATGAGGCCAGGTTGGATGGGGCTTGGAGCAAACTGGTCTCTGGAAGGTGTCCCTGGCCTATGGAAGGTGTCCCTGGTGTCAGGAAGGTGTCCCTGGTGTCAGGAAGGTGTTCCCGGTCTCTGGAAAGTGTCCCTGGTCTCTGGAAGGTGTCCCTGGTGTCAGGAAGGTGTTCCCGGTCTCTGGAAGGTGTCCCTGGTGTCAGGAAGGTGTCCCTGGTCTCTGGAAGGTGTCCCTGGTCTCTAGAAGGTGTTCCCGGTCTCTGAAAGGTGTCTCTGCCCATGGCAGGGAGTGGGACTGGATGAGCTTCAATGTCCCTTCCAGCCCAAACCATCCTGGCAGTCTGTGATTCTAAACCTCAGCCCATCTGCAGCCAAAAGGATTAAAGTCTCTGAGGGGACAAACAGAGAAGTGAGTGAGAACCTCTGCATAAAGCAGAGACAAATACCACTGTCAGTTCTGGTGTCAAATAATGGAAGGTCTGAGCCACAAATGTTATGGAAATCCTGGAGAATGTTCCAGCTCATGGACACGACCAACACTGCCTTTATTTCTGTGCAAACACCTCAGGAGAAAGGCCAGATACTGAAAGGTTTTGTGTTTGGCAGGCAAAGGAAGGAGGAACAAAGGCAGGAGCTGAGGATGGACAACTCCAGCTGGAAAGGAGGCACATGCTGGTTACCAGGAGGGTGAGTAACTGTTGGAACACTTGAGCAAGGAACTGTTTGGTTTAGGAGCATTTATATTTAAAAGATTGTGTTTCATAAAACAGTTTTTTCCTAGTAGAGGTTGTAATCCCACAAGTGTGACTCAAAACTCCCTGGCACTCCCTGAGTTGTGGCCAGTGGCACCAGGAGGAGGCACCAGTTATTTTACTGGTCTAGCTATGAGGACTAGTTTAGACATAAAAAACCACTTAAAAATCAAAAGCAAGATACATGCACTTGTTCAGGATTTGGACAATGCAAAAGGACTTTCAGACAATTAATTGGAATTTTGCCTAGAAGAGAACTTGCTGTGCTGGCAGATAACACCTGCCAGAGGTTTCTGGTCCAGCTGGAGAGTGGCACTGAGGAGGGAGGGATGACCTGGAGGTTTGAGTTCTCAGTACCAGCATGCCCAACTCCCAGTGACTTTCACACAATCCAATTAAATTACAAACACTAATCAGCTGCAGTCCTGCTTTCTTTGCCCTTCCCTTCATTGGAAACTCCAGGTGCACATCAGGCATCCTGCAGGGGAGTTGCACAATGATTTGATGATGTGTTTGCACAGCAGGTAGGAAATTCAAAAGCTTCGTTGTGCTTCTATTTCCCAGAAATTCCCCAGTCTCCAGCTGAGAAGGAATATTTGCAGCTCCCCAGGCTTTCAAAGGGGTGAAGCAGGAACAGAGTGGAAGGAACAGAAATCCTGTCCCTGAAGCAGCAGATTGGAAAAGGCCACTGGTAACTGGGCACAAGAGCCACCCACGGGTGAGTGACACTGCACACAGTGTGAGCAGGGACAGAAACCCACTGGTCAGAGCAAGGAAATGTTAAAGAATTAAAAAAAAAATAATTAAAATTTAAAGCATCCAGGGTAGTTCCAAAGTGGTTCAATTTTTGTCCATGCCAGAGGTGTGCTGGGATGCTGCAGGTGAGTGGAACCAGGCCCAGCTGGTGGTGCTGGGGCCTGCCCTGAACCCAGCCCAGCCCTGCCCAGGGCTCCCTGCAGCAGCTGGGCACCTTTGCTCTGCACTGCTCCAGGTTTCAGGGAAGATTATTAACATTTCTACTAATCCCAAGCCACTGAGCCTTCCCTGCAGAGCTCAGCTCAGGCAGCAGAGGTTTCACAGCTCATCTGATCCCAGGCCCAGCTCTAAACTAAAACTAAACTAAAAATGCAGCAGGACAGAGTTTAACAATCAAAACAACTCTGCACAGCTGCAGAGACAAAAATGACATTAAAGCACCAAACCTGCTGTGCCTGGAAAGGCTTTTCCTTTCAGTGAAAGGCTGCAGCTCCTGAATTTGACACACAGAGACTTCCTGAAATGAACTAGAGATGACACCAATAGCCAAGGCAGCCACTGCTAATTATTTAATTAAATCATGTACTGAAATGTGCATGGAGACAACTGCAGAATCTGCCTCCAATGTAAGCACTTCAGCACTGACAAACCCCAGGAAAGCAGGAATTACAAAAGGCACCTTCTCCAAAACCTGAATGAACCACCACAACAGAACATACAAATACACATATATTTATATTTCTATCACAGCCTGGTTTGGGCTGGAAGGGACCTCAGAGGTCATCTCATTCTAGAAACACTTCCAAGTCCTCAAGGTCCAGTTACTGCAGAGACCTGCAATCAGCTCCTGTGCATCCCTGCAACATGAATGGATCTCAGACAAGCACATTTCATTTGGAGGTACCTTTACAAGGTGTGCAGATGGAGAGGGAGGCACAAAATGTCTTTGCTGCCTTCAGAAAAATTAATACCCAGTAAACAAACTGCTGGAAGGGTGGCATGAACTGACAACACTGCTGCCAAAAACCCCACTGCTTCCTGCCAGGTGTTATTTGTGGGACCTTCAACACCAAACCCCCCTTGGGGAGGGCTCAGCCCAGGCAAGAACCTCACAAGCCCAAGAGCAGAATACCAAGCCTTTATTAGAAGATCCATGATTGCAGGGCAGAGCTGTGTCCAGGGGGGCCAGTCCCACCCAGCTGAGGGTAGGGCAGTGCTGCTGCTGGATCTCCCCACTCCCAGGACACCAGCAGCCTTTGTCCCAGCCTTTGGACTCCCCTGAGCTGCTGCTGCCAGCACTGAGAGGGCCAAAACAAGGAACTGCCTCTTGGAAAAGCCAAACACCGCAAGGGAAGGGGAAAAATAAATAAAAAAAGAATAAATCACACACTGGACACAGTTATCACTATGAGAAGTTGAATGAGTTGCTTTACATCCACATTGCAAATAATTTCACAAGCTGGGAAATGAATTTGCTGAGTCTCCTCTTGCCCTGGGGGTGGAGGGTGTTGGTTTGCTGGATCCTGGCACATGTGCAGAGCCACACTGAATCCATGTTATCTGTTGTTGTTGGGGTTTTGAACAAAGTTGATGGAGTAGGAGCCAGTTGATGAATCCTGTTTGATCTGGAAGTTCTCTGTTGACAGGCCAAAAGGGCGCAGCACCAAATTGCCCAGATCCTTCAGTTTGCCTGCAGTGACATTCCAAGAGAACACAGTGAGAGCTGAGCAGAGGAAAATCCCATGGAATTACACCCAACTACAGCCCAGCCCTGCTGATTTATCCAGCACAGGTAAATGCTGAGGAAATCTCTGCATTTTGTTAAGATTTAGGCTCTTAGCAGGAATTAAAAATCACTGTTAAATATCCACAGAGTATGAGAGTTAATAAAGTCCTGTCAGTATAAGGATCACACATGATTCCTGACTCTGGAAAATGGATCTTGCTACAGCTGTAAGGGGGGAAGGACAACAAAAGGACATCCTTTAAAAAATCCTGTATAGAAATTAGAATAGATAAAGTGAAACAGGAAGCAGAGGTAACAACTTCACTGCTGGCTGAACACAAACCCCTGGGATGACAACACAAGGGAAGAAGATGGCCAGTTTTCAAAGAAAAACATTCTTTTCCTCCTGGTTTCAATGTAGAACTGTAGATTTCCCAAAGGAAAAGCAGAAGTTTGGACAAGTTGAAGCCTTCTCAAGGCTTGCATCTCCAGGCAAGCCCCATCTTTACAAAAGCTCCCACCTGCACTGATCCTCAGGGAATGGATTTTGTTTTGCTGGGAGCTGAGTGTGACAACAGAAATTGCTGCCATGGAAAATCCACCGAGCAGCTGCATCAGCCAAGGGCCTGGAACAACACCTGGGAATGCCACAGCTATTCCTGCCTGGAGAGGCTTGGAGTCCTGAGAACCCCCTGGCACTGTGCTCACCTCACCTGGGCCTCTGGGGCAAGGACACACTGGAGAAGTGGAAACCTGGAATGGTTTGGGCTGGAAGGGACCTTAAAAATAATCTATTCCACCCCTGCCATGGCAGGGACACCTTCCACTGTCCCAGGCTGCTCCCAGCCCCAATGTCCAGCCTGGCCTTGGGCACTGCCAGGGATCCAGGGGCAGCCACAGCTGCTCTGGGCACCTGTGCCAGGGCCTGCCCACCCTCACAGGGAAGAATTTCTTCCCAGTATGCGGAAAAAGACAGCCTTACCCCTGAGCCCACCAAAGCAAATGGGTGGGGAGACACAAGTTTCCTTCAACTTGATTTTTTAATGGGAATTCACAGATGAGGTGGTTCAGGCATGTGGCCAAAGTCAGTCCAGCAGCTCAGGTAGGATTCACCTCTTTGTACTTTTTTTTTTTTTTTTTGTTAAGGTACACCTGTTGAAGATAAATTAACTATGACATTCATCCCTTTATGCAGCATCCTGAAAGCATTTTGGTTATAAAAGCATTTTGGTAGCATCTGTCTGAATGACAGCAAGAGGTTTTTTTCTACTTCTGGACAAACATTTGGCCAGGGCTAAGCTTCAGGTCTGGGGTGAGCAGTGTCTCAGTGGAGAATCCTGCAGAATCTGGAGCCCCCCAGCCCTGCAGCTGGGCAGGAGAGCAGAGCTTGCCTGGCAGGACACTGGAGAGGTTTTTTCCAATTGCAGAGAGCTGGATGCTCTTTTCCAAACCCATAAACACCCCCTGACTGCCTCAGGACCCACCCTGCAGCTGGAGCAGCTCCCCAGCACAGCACGGATTTGGGCTTTATGATAATTCCAGCAGCACATCCCAGCTCACCTTCCTGCTCTGTCCCTCCCCAGGCAGGCTCTGGGGCAGCCACACTGAATTAATTGTTAATGAGGCAGAAGAAAGCCTTGGCTTTTCCGGGCACTCCAGCCCAAAGCTGCTGCTGCTGTCCTGGCACACACAGAGCCAGCATTGTAGGGGAGCTCTGTCTCCTCCTCCCACAGCTCCTTTCAGCCCTAAATTAAGGGCTGTAGTGAACTGCAACCCCCTCCTAAAGAAAAGCTCCCTCACAGCCTGTGCTGGGAGGAAGGAAAAGGCACCACGTGGAGCTGGGACTCAGCTGCAGAGGCTGCCCAGCCTCCACCACTCCCTGTCCCCAGGCAGGGTCACTCTCTCCTCCCTCTGCCCTTGTTCTCACACATTTTGCTCTTTTTCTTTTAAACATACCCTGTTTATTTTCCACCTGCAACTCCAGCACATTCAGGTTTTTCACCAAAGCAAATATTCAGAGGTTAACAAGAAAACAGAACTGTAAAAATCAATTTAGGGCTCAGAAGTCTGTGATTCATTACTCACCTAAACTGCAATTCAACACCCTATTGAAAGAGGCAGATGCAGGAAAAGATTACTCACAATTTACATTAAGATGTAACAGCCAAAATTAATTGCTATTCAGTCTTTCTGGCAATAATTCTGGCTTAGTTGCTGGTGCTAATGTGGGGTTTGGAAGTTGAAAAGCTCCATCTTGCTTGTGTAAAGAATTCTTTTGGAGAAAAGACAAATTTCCTGATGAGGTCTCTTCTCTGTATAACTTCTTGTATTACCAACATTTTTAAGCAATTAAAAGAGCAAGGGCAAATCCTTCTCCCTTCCCTAAATGGTAAATGAGGATTGAACTGTAACTGTAATTTGGCTCTGATTTAACTACTTAAAATCACCTTGTGCAGGGTTGGGGTTTAGCAGCTCAGCTGCAAACACAACATAACTGTCAATAGGAAAAAAAACCCAAACAAACCCCATAATTCTTTAGCCACAAAGCCTGATAAATGTCTTTGCTGATCTCAGGTAGCTGGAAAAATCTCTTTTGTGCAGGAAGGCCCAGGTGAGGAGCTCTGGCCCCCACACTGCTAAAACCATTCCAAAGCTCTCCTCTCTTCACACCCTCTCCCCAAAGGAGTGGTCCCAGATGTCACAATAATTATAAAAGTCTCAAAACAAGACTGCAAATCATTGGCTTCAAGGAGAGAAACACAACCCCTCCAGAAAATGGTCACTGTTCACATCCTCAGTCACTGGGGCAGAGGATGCTCATGGAAGTACAGAGGGAAAAGCCACTTGGATTTCAAATCTCCTGCCCCAAGTCCAGCTCTCTGATGGGAACTTGGGGCTCCCTTCATCCTGAGCAAACTTCAGTGGCAGAGGAGCTGATCAAACATGGCAAGAACTGGAATACAAATGTCAGCCTTGCAAAAGGGAGATCCCTGGGGACACACAGCACCAGTGGGCTTGGCCTGGCCACAAACCAGGATTTTTCTGGTGACATCAACTTCAGCAGTCACATGGGCCACAAGGAAAATCCTGCTAGGAATGTGTGCTCTGGGTTATTTACACACAAGCACTGCACAGGGGGTTCAGCCTCTGACAGAAATGAGCTGCAGCCCTGGGAAACAGGAAACACGCTTGGGAAGGAGGAGGATGCACTCCATTTATCTGGCTTTGTTTGTACACAGCTCCAGTTTCATGACAGTGGGAGATGGTTGGGCAACCCAGGCCTTGCTTGAGTTGAAAGAATAAAAGCTCAGCAAAACCAGGAGAGGCCAATTCACTGACTGAGGAGCAGCTCAATATCCAAAGGAGCCAAAGCACAAACTGGGACACTGTTCCTAATTTCAGTTTAGAGTCAGTGCTCCTGCAGCAGGCCTGGCCTGGAACTATCAGGATGCCTCAGATTTGCTGTGCTGGAGCCCAAAAGTCTGGAGTACAACCCAGGCACCTGAGCTGCACCCTGGGAAGGCAGGAATGTCCCCCTGGCACTGCCCAAGCCCAGTCACCCAGCTCCAACCACAGTGCCATGAGCCAGGTCCATCCTGGCAGTGGGAAATGCCATCAGAAAGGGTGGGAAAGTGGCAACAGCTTCAAACAAATTCACTGTACAACAAAACAATCCAAAGCAATCTCAGAACCACCACATTCCATCGAGTTTCTCTTCTCCCACTCCTTCCAGAACTCCCATCCAAGCCCCTCTCCAGGGCTTTCCTGACCTCAGACAGAGCTGCAGCACTTTGCAAACCTTGGAAGTGTTTCCTTCCTCCATGGCATCCCCACTGCCTCCCTAACAACAGCACACACTGAGCAGGAGGAGCTGCCCACATTCCTGACTTCATTTCAGGAGAATGTTTTGTAGAAACCCCTCAGTTTGTGTGACAGACACAGCCACCACTGCCACCATCATTGTCACTTAACCAGAGCTGTGACAACCCTGCCACACACGAGGCTGGGGATGAACACAGGTTCTGTGTTGTCCTACCCTGCTCTCAGTCTGGCTCTCCAGCTGTTTGAACTCCTTGTGTGACATCACTGAGAAGGGATTCCTCTCTCCAGAATCCCAACAGAAACAGTCTGAAGTGGTTCCCAAAAGCCCAGCCAGTTTTGAAATCTCAACTGCCACTTTTAAAGTATTACCACTGTTCAAAGAGATCCCACCTAGTCTGACACCCAGGAAAAAAGCAGCAGTGCAGGGGCTGGATTTACTGTTCCAGTCAAATCCCTTGTGATTAGTGAGGCCCTTTGGAGTTCAGCAAAGATCAGGAATTATTTTCATATTACTTTGTGCTGAAACCCATCCCATGTCCTACCAATGGGCCTGATCCTTCCGGAGATTTTCTGCATTTGTCATTTATTTATAGCCCCATCACCCTTAACCTGCTTTATTTGGGGCTTGTTCTCAGCACAATGGGGGAAGCAGACTCTGATCCTGTAAAGCTCTGCAAAGCCTCACTGACACTCTGCTAGGTCAGAGCAGAACAAAGCCAGAGCAAATCAGAGGCTGCAGAAAAGAAATTACAGAAAAACATCAGCATAAGCTGAAACAGTCTCTTCTTCCCAAATATACCAAGAATCAGTATGAAAGACAGGCTGAGTTTGTTTAACCTGATTTTCTGCAGAGCAGCCAAACACTGCCTTAGGAATGGTAATTCCACTCCTGGTGCTAACCCTGGCTAGGTCCAATTCAGCCTCCAACCAAACAGCAAGGAAATGCTGAATAAATCAAGGCAATGAAATGCTGAATAAATTAAGGCAAACACCAACACTTGGAGGTCTCTGGGCTGGAAGTGCTACAGAAAGAATCACATTTATTTCTTCAGCCCCCAGATCAAACATGCCCAGTTATTCCAGCTGGGGGAGTTCCTTTAGGCACAGGTTTAGTGAAAGCCCTGGTTTATCCCTTTCATGGGAATGTTTGCTTTGAGGGTTTATTTGCAGGGAGAAAGGGCTGAGCAGTTGGGCTGTGTCAAACCATCTTCCCCAGCTCTTACATACACCAGAATGAAATTGTTTTAGAGGGTTTTAAGTTTTCTTTCTTTAAATGGAACTCATGGCCTTTTCTGCATGGGAGAATTCCTTGTCTCCAATTTACTGAAGGTGAAACCAAGCAATTTAGAACTACAAAGAAATCAGGAGTTTAGTTTAACATTGAACAAATATTTCCTTTCAGATTTACCTTCTTTAAATTTTATACAAGAGATTCTATTCACGCATTTTTTTCCAGTAGATTGTGAAGGTTTTTATGGAAGTACATACTACTCACCCAACATTTCTTTCTTTAATTTTTCATTCCTCTCCTCAATTTGCTGTGGTAATCTCTGTGGAGAGAGAGAAAAACTGGAATCAGATCCCTTCTTTCAATAATGCTCCCATTTTGGACTTCAGCAATGACAGACACAGATCCTGGTGTGCAGTTCCAGACTCTGAACACTGCTAATGCAGAGCCTCAGCACCTCCCACTCCAGGAATGCCCTTATGGACACCCATTTTTATCTGGAGTCTGTGACACTTATCCCAAAGTACAGCTGCTTCTGGGAAATCTCTTCATCTGCCCTAAAATCCCTCAAAAACTGTGTGGAGGCTGAAATTCTCCCAACAGTTACACACCTGTGAAAACCCAAACCTAACCACTGCTTCCATATAATGAAACTTTCTGGGAAAGCAGCAATAGGGGTGATTTGAGCACAAACATGATAATTCCAAACTGCTTAGTCTGGCATTGAAAAAATCA
The DNA here is from genome assembly GCA_013400635.1 of Hypocryptadius cinnamomeus. Lineage (NCBI taxonomy): Eukaryota > Metazoa > Chordata > Aves > Passeriformes > Zosteropidae > Hypocryptadius > Hypocryptadius cinnamomeus. The sequence goes on from VYZP01021276.1 coordinate 32,457, forward strand.
AAAATAACTGAGGATTGCAATCAGAACCCCAGCTCTGCACTCCTGAAATACAAACAGTGCTCGAGTATTGGAGCAGGTACCAAATCAGGAATCAAAGAACTATTGTGCATTTCATATTTTAATCTGTCATTTAACAGGGTCATGACATTCCCTAGAGCAGTGTGAGATCATTCCTGTAGGCAGGGAGGAGGAAGATTTGCTTAACTGTGAATGAAGCCCATTTGCAGATTTTCTTGAGGCATCATTTTCATTGCCAGCGAGGGGGAAAAGATCCTGTGATATTCCTGCAAGGCAGAGACACTTTCACCTGACAACAGAGCAAAGCTTCTCAGCCTCCTCCAGGTTAGAGATGTAACCAGGTATGTGGAGTCAACAGCTGAAACTTGGGGGGGTTTGTTACGAAATTTAGAGATTTATGATGAATATTTGAAAAGTGTATAATTATGGCTGTCAGGATTTCCTTAACAGGTTTTCAAGAAGGGACTTTTAAGCTTCAGTCTCAATAGTTTGCTTCTTCCCTCAAATCTGACAAGGACCAGCTCAAGGCAGAACAGATCAAATGCCAGGGCAGGGGAATTTGAGGGCATTTTGTCCAAAGGGTTCTGCAACCAAAGGCTCTGCCTGGCCAAGGGAGCTCAGGGAGCAGGAGGGGGTGAACCCCACTCTCTGCACTGCCCAGGCACAGAAATCAGGAATAAACACTGAGCATTCTGAACTGGGCCTGAAGGAGCAGCAGCACTGCCGGGGATTCCCTTCTGGGGCTGGGCAAGGGCTCTGCTGTGGGACCATCAGGGCACAGCCAGGGGGAGAAAATCCTGGCTTTGCAGGGCTCCAAGGACAGTGCTGGGGTTCCAACCAGCCTGAACAGAACCAGCCACCCCTGAGGGTCTGAATCCTGGATTATCCTCAGTGGGAAGAGAACACCAGGATCATCCAGCCCAGCTCCTGGCCCTGCACAGACCCAACAACCCCACCCTGGGCATCCCTGGAGCAGAGTCCAAACCCTCCTGCAGCTCTGGGCTGTGCCCATTCCCTGGAGAGCTGTTCCTGGCCCAGGGGAAGCCCCAGGCCAGCTCCAGAGCAGCAGGTCCTTTATGGGAGCTCAGCTGTTTTATGGGGTCACCCCTCACCACCAACAGCACTCACACAGTTAAGCAGAATATTTTCTGCCATCAGTACAACTGATCCAGTCCCCCAGGAAATCATTCCAGGCAAGGTTTCTTGCCCAATATGCCATAAAAGCTGTTCCTAATCTGTCACTTACAACACCACAGTGTGGGGAAAAGGGGGGCACAATCACTGCTAATGATTTATTTTCCCAAATGGAGACTTAAAACAATTAAGCCTTTCAAGAAGATTTTTCTAACAACATATTCAGAGTGGGTTTAGAGACAAATTTGCAGGTGATGCACACGAGGTATTTTTCCTTCTGAGGCAGAATCCATTGCAGGTTCACTGGTGTGAAGCTGAATTAAAATAATGATAAGTTAGGCCAAAGTTCACTGAAAGGCTTAAGCTTACCATGCAAGCTTCTCTGGCTTGATGAACTGAGGGGTCTTTTTCTAGGACTGCCTTATAATCTTCCAGAGCTTCATCTAATTTTTCTGTTTTTTCATAGAGTTCTGCTCTCCTCAGCAAAGCTCTGACATAGTGAGGGTCTAATTCCACAGCTGCAAAACAAAAGCAAAGCCCAGGATTGTACTTGAAACATTTCTCCAGCCCTCAAATGAATTCTCAAGTGTGTATTACATTTGTAAGTTGTCCTTAGAATGTAACTCAGGATCAAGCAGAGGCACAGCTTAAAGCTAAGCTGGAATTCAGAAGCAGCTGCCTGGGACAGCCTCATGATCATATTTCATTTAATGTCCACAGCCTCTCACAGATGGAAGTGATTTATGATCACAAAGCTTTAAATGTGCAATCCTATCCATGCAGGGATTCTAAGTGATGCTACAGAAACTTTAAGGACCTGCAAGATATTTCAGTTTTTGTGTGTTTAGCAAGTGGCTATTATTAGATTGCAGCTAAAGTTAAACATCCCTCTAGACACACACAGCAGGGAAAATCAGCCTTGCCATGCTTATCTCAGTTCAAGTGGAGACAAACTCCAGGAGAATTTCTGGAGCTCTTCTGAATTTAATATCAAACAGTTCAGGTTGTTTTGGGAATGCACAAGCAGTGATTTCAGCCCTGTGAGCTGGCAGAGGGGCACCCTGACCGAGTCTCAGCTCTTCCTCCTCTCCTTCCCTTGGCAGCCAGGGCTCTTTGCAGTGGCAGTTCAGATTGAATGCTAAACTCAGCAGTCACCTCCACATGGTAATTCCTCAAGAATTCCTTTTCATCACAGAAACAGGGAATGTGAAAGATTTCACCACAGAAATAGGGAATGTGAAAGATTTCACCTCAGAAAGAGGGACTGTGAGGGATTTTTCATCACAGAAAGAGGAAATATGAAAGATTTCACCTCAGAAAGAGGGACTGTGAGGGATTTTTTCATCACAGAAAGAGGTCTGTCCAATTTATAATTCCCAGCTCATTAAAATGGTTCTGGGGACAATTAAATCTTGGATTATCCAGGTAAATATTCCAGTTTATCTTCTGGCAAGGACAAAGGCAATGGCACAGTCAGCAAGCTGCAGGTGACTGAATTGCTCTGCTGTGCTGCTGTCCCTGGGGAGTGTCAGGCCCTGGCAGCTGAAGACTCCCTCTCCCTGAATCAAAACACATTGACTCCCTCTGAGCCACTGCAAAATTCAAGGTGTTTTTCAGAAAGCAGCAGCTCTAAAATCAGGCAAAGCCCCAGTGAGAGAGGCCAGGGAGGATTTGGTACCTCCAGGAGCCCTTTCAGCAAGCACAGCTCCCATTTCTGTGCAGGCAGTGCTGGCACACAGCCACTGGATTAGTTCTCTGATTGGTAATTTGGATTTTTTCCCCAGCTGTCACAGGGAGTTTAACAAACACTCGAGGGTGGGTGAGTGGGTGGAAGCAATAAAGCAAAGCACAGCTGAACTGATTCCACCAGAAGGTGCAGAGACAGAACTGTGCAGGGCAGGAACAGGGGAACATAAGCCCTGGTGACAAAGCAAAAGCTGTGCAGGAAAGGGACTTGATAATGCTGTTAACTCTATAAAGCCTCAGAGTTCTTTGGAACCTGGGATTAAACCAGGATTTGGGGGGATGGCAGGTGGAAATGGGTTTGAAATCACAGGTGTGGGAAACAGTTTCCACAGAAAATACTTTCCTATTAAAAACAAGTACAAACTGCAGCCTTATGGTACAAGAGAATAGAAAGTAAATTACTGCAGATAGGAAAAGTTTGACAGACATTTTACAAAATAGGTAATACAAATCAGGTGTTTTCTGTTCAGTTCTTTAAAGACCCTTATGCCCAAAATTACAGCTCTGCAGTAAAGGCACTAAATGACACAATTTATGTATAAAAATCTGGCACAAGAGCAGCACAGAGAGGAAAAAGTACCTTTGGTGCAGTCACTCAGGGCAGCCTCTGTCTTGTCCTGGAACACAAAACAGTTTTGTTACATTGAAGTCATATTTCTTCATGTCCCCAGCCCTGGAGGTGGCACTCAGTGCTCTGGGCTGGGGACAAGGTGGGGATGGGGCACAGCCTGCTCCTGGAGGGCTCTGATCACTTCACAATTGCATTTGTGCCAGACTCAGTCCAGTGTGACACAGAATGGAACCAGCACTGACCTGTTTCATTTTTGCAGCAGCTCTGTTTGAGAACAGAACAGCCCTGTCCTTCTGGAAGCAGGCTGGGCAGATCTGCAGAGCCTTGGTGTAGGAGTCTTCTGCCTCTCCATAGTCTGCAGAGCAACAAAACCCAAACCAAACCATTCATTTCCAACCACTGAACCCCATGGCTGAGGCTCCTTTGGAAACAGTTCTCAGTATCTGGTGATGTGACACCAGAATCAGTAGCTGCTCTCAAAGAACATTATGAGTTCATAAATACAATTGATTCTTTTAGGATTTACTTCATTTTGCTAATAAAAGCAGGAATATGCTCCTGAGCTGAATGCAACAAGTGCAGCAGGAGTGGATATAATTCTCACCCCTGACATTGTTTCCTCTTTGGGCAGAGGTGGAATCCCTTTGGCTGAAGTGCTGAAGGCTGTCACTGCACTGCTCAGAGCAGCTGCAGGGAGCCTTTATGGCCACATCATCTTCACCTGACTGACAGATCAAGGAGAGGCCAGGGGTGAGACTGCAGCAACACTCCAGGCCTGTGGCTCTCCTGGGCTGAGCACTTCCCTCCTGCCCTCTCTGCTGCCTTCCAGAGCTGGGGATCATCCCCAGGACTGTGCTCCCTTAGGACTCCATGAGGCATCTCCAGCCTCTGCTGCTCCTCAGGGCACACAGATTCCCTGCCTGTGTCCTGCTGACTGAGGGAAGCAGGAACCTGCAATTCCTGCTTTCTCTGGGAATCCTCCACCCACAGCAGATTCAATCAAAGGCAGGTGCCAAAACCACTTCCCCCCTTCTGTTTGTTCAATAAAATCAATGTATAAAGGCACAAGACAGCTACAGAGCCCCAGATCTTGTATCAATTCTAAGCACAACCATCAGCCCAACTCAGAGCCCCAGGGAAGCCTTTTTTGATCAGTAAAAGAAACCCTGGCTCTTGGAAGGCAGTCCAAAATCCATGGTTTTGTATGTACACACTCAGCTTTCATGGGAATCCTGTTTTAGTATCCAAACCTTTGGATTTAAACAACTCTAAAGGAGGTCTGATAGCTCTGTCTCTCCTCTAGAGCTGGATGAAAAATGCAAGAGGTGATAAAATTCAACAAGAACTGTGTGAGGTCTTCCTCAGAGCTTCCTGCAGCACCACCACGATGGCTCAGTACTAATGTGGGATTCTCTACCATCCACAGGGTGTTCAGAGATGTCCAACCCACCTCCTTTCTTGAAGTGCTCATTTCCTTTCTCCTTCAGCCCCGTGCTCTCCTTTCTTCTTTTCTACAAAAGGAAAGACAATGTCTCAGAGTATTTCACTGAAATGAGCAACTAGGTCAGCTGCAGCTCCAAATAAAGTATGGAAGGGAAGCAGAATAAAACAGAACCTGAAGAGTTTTAACTCTGCCAAGATCTGCTTGTAGACCCTGTGACATGAAATACTTTCTATATCCATGAAACACTGGAGTGTAACAGCAAGGCAATTAAAAAGCTCCACTCCACAGCCACCAGGATGCAGGGAGAGCATCCATGGAGAATTCCATGCTTTAACCCAACACATCAGCTTTTACTGGCTGTTTGCTTCTCCTTTCCAACTCCATTTAATTCACTCACTGCAGGTCAACTGTGCAGAATATATTTTAAATGTAAAGTCTCACAAGTTTTGCTTGAAATAATTCCACCTCAGCAATTCCAGTTATTTTCAGAGATGCACAAGGAAAAGGTCCAGGCTGAGAAAGATTTCTGCCCTGAAAGATTTCTTAGGGGGAGTAAGTGAACCCCCAGAAGCAGGTTCTTTGTGCAGTGAGAACTGCACGTGTGAGCAGAGCTGTGTTCTCAACCATGAACATCCTGGCACAAGGGGAGGCCAGGCTCAGGCTCCCAGCCTGTGACACAGAAAACTCAGGATGTCCCCGAGCCATCCCTGCCACCCCCCGACACTGCAGACACTCCTGAAACAAAGCAGGCAAGGGCAGGAACACCACAGAGCTCAGGAGTGCTACAAAAACCATCCGTGGAGCACTGGATTTTCTCCCAGCACACAAAGGACTTCAATGGAGGTGTCTGTAAGTGACAGATCACTGAGCAATTAAAAAGCCAACAGTAGGAAAAGGAGCAGTTTCCTTTCCTGCAGATTGTGTGAATCAAGGATTAATGCAATTATCAATATCACACAGAACATCTCCTTGGAAACAGCTAAATATAGTACAGAGTGTGGAGCACTGCAGCAGCTCCCAGCTATGCCAAGGAGCTGACAAACAGCTCAAAATCCCAGGTTCTCCCTCCTGCTTTTGTGGCTTTGGGAATTGATTCCCCTGACCATTGGCACACCTTGAGAACAGATCAGCCTCAGTGGAAGGACACACACAAAATTCCACAGCAGAATCTCATCTGACCCCTTTGATACATGCCCAGACCATCAAATTTGTTCCTATTGCCTATTAAACAGCTTTTCCAATAGCCATCACTGCTGACATTTTAAAGAAACCCCACAAAACACAGGGCACACAAGCCATGCCCTAGTATTCAGGAAGTGCCTTTGCTCAGGGATGGCTGATAAACCCCCAAGCCCTTCCACAACACCCCAAGGGACACACCTGGTGCTTTCTAAACGTGAACATACAAATTCCACACTTCAGGCTGCATGAAAACCCCAAATCTCTGTGTAATGCAGAACTCTGCTGCTCAGCACAGGGAATGTGGAATGGCTGCACCCCCATTTTCCAGGGAGCAGACAGAAATTCCTGCCTGGACCCCACAGAAAGGCATTTTTAAATATTCTGCAGTGCACAAAGGGTGACAATGATCCCGACCTCTCGTGGCACTGAACAAAGCAGCCCCATCTCAGCACAGGGCAGGCCTGAGATGAGGATCCTGCTGGAAAGATCTCCACGATGCCCTCAGTGAGGGGAAGGGCTGCCTGAAACACAAACCCCACTGACTTCATTGCTCATGACCTATTTAGAAGTGGCCTTTCAGTGCCACGAGCACTCTCTGCTGCACAGGGTTCAGTTACAGCTCCACAAGAATGAAAGGATTTTTATTATCAACACAACTACAGCATGCTCACAGCAGTCCTGAGGCAGAAACCCTGGAATCAAGGGATGCTGGATGAAAAGTTTCACCTGTATTATCAATATTTTGTTTAATTTTATCCAAATAATTTTAAAATATTACATGTTTGCCCTAATTATGCATTAAATGCTAATATAAAAAAGTGATTTGCAGCAAGAAAGCTTCAGAAGAATAAGCTTTATATTAAAAAAGGGCTAAAAGGAAAAACAACAAAGCAACAAAGCAGCACTTTTAAGAGCTCTGTGTATGATTTTGTAATTTATTCTGCTCCCTGCAAGGCAGAAATGGTTCAAAGCTTGCATTTCTGTGAGAGCCTGAACAGCATTTTCAACATATCCCTGGTTTATGGGTTTCACTTCCAAACTGCGTGGCCAAAGTATTTTTAAAAAGGTGAAGTCTGTAGGGAACCTCCTGCACATCGATGGATTTGCATTTCAGGTATCACTGACCAAGAAGCAACACCTCAAAGCCAATTCCTCTGACTTTTCCACAAAATGTGAGAGCATGAAAAATGGATGAGCTCCTCACATGCTAAAGGCACTGCCCTGCAAAGCAGGCTGGGTGTGAAATAAATGCATTATTTATTCCTCCATCCAGACACTCCTGGAACAGAAATTCCTAGCACAGAACAACTCTTAGGATTTCCATTTCAGCTGCACTGCTGCAGGGAGGCTGGGAGAACCTGTTCAGATCCAGGGAAAACCCCAAAGCACTCCAGCATCCCCCAGTGTCCCCCCAAACACCCCGGGAGCTGCCCTCCCTCCCTGGCAGGGAATGAGGTCAGCCTGAATCCCAGATTCCCAGGAAAAGCCATCCTGGCCTGCTCCTGCCCCAGGGCTGCTCACACACAGCCCTGCAGGCAGCCACAGCTCCCCAGTGCAGGACTTTCTGCTCTTCAGTGGCAGCAAAATCGGAAGGTTTGGGGTTTTTTGTGAATTTTAGTAATGCAAAGATGACAAATTGCATGGCAGGCACCGATTGTGATGTGGTTTAAATATTTTTTGAAGTTCAGAAGAAATAACTGAATGTAACTGGTGATGATTCTTACAGGGTCTGATTAGAAATGTTTAAATTTGGATACTGAATTCCAATCCCATACCCAGAAAAAAATCAGTATTTGACCCAAACCTGCCTGGAAAAGCCAGGGCTGCTGGAGATGATCTCAAGTCATGACAAGGGACAGCCTGGCCTCGTGACAATAAAGTACAAACCTAAATCCCACACAGCCCCTGCACCTCAGCTGCTCTGCCAAAACACTCAGGGTTAACAAGGAAAGCATGATGTAAAATAGAATTTTCTAGAATTTATTTATAACTATATAATTATAAATAAATTTTATTTGGATATTAAATGCAATTTTTATAATAATAACAGCATTTATCTGCTATTAGAGAAGACAGCAACCTACATATTCCCTGTTTCCTTGGGAAGTGAACAATGCAACAGAAGTGCTGGAAATGAAATTCTTGAGCAGCCAGTGGGAGCTGAAGGAACAACAGCCTCAGTTTGTGACACTGCCCACAACATTTCCTCTGGCTGTTGCTGTGCTGGGACTGATCCCTGGATTTCCCTTAGCTGGGAACTGTTCCTGGCTCCAGTTCTGGAGACATTCTACTTCCAGTGAGCCTGCCCCTCAGCCCCTTGGGAAGGTCACCAAAACCAGGGACATCCAAATTCCTGCAGTTCAGAGGGGGCACAGAAACCGGGATTTTGAACAGATCAGGAATGCATTTTTCAGCTGCCAGTCCCACTTCTCAGTCACTCATTAGCAGCTGTCTGCTTCCCCCTGCAGTTTTGGGAAGCTACTGCTCTATCCTGCATCCCAGGCTTTGGATTTCAGTTTAAGGTTGGAGTCACCCCCAAACCCCCCCCCTTTTTAAATCTTGAAAACCCCCAAAGCTGCACCTGGGAGGTCCCAGGGCAATGGCAGGGATGGACCTGGCCTGTCCCTGCTCCCTGGGATTGCATGGAGAAGAACTTTACTCTTTCTACCACCAAATCACCAAATTCCATGGAATTGGAAGCAGCACTGCCAGACCAGGGAAGGAGGTCACAGCCCTCCCTGACAGCTCCAGTTAAGCCCAGCCTAAGTGTGCCTCCTCCTGAGTGACAAGAGTGCCATTGATCCCTGGTGCTCCAGAGGAACAGCCTCGGGCAGGGAGAGGAGCTGCCCACAAATCCATCAGCACCAGGGGAAAGGCCTGGATGTGACAGCAGCACTCTCTGCCACAGAAATGCACAACTGAACACAGGACTCAAATCAGACAGCAGCACTCAAAGGGACATGAAGGGGGAATTTTCCCTCTTCCTATTAAATTGCCACTCAGCAAAAGAGTTTTGTTTGTTTAAAACTCAAAGAATTATAAATCACACAGGGAGATTCTAATTCCAGCTTTTATTCAAATTCTTCTCACCAGATCTTGCAATTAATGACTCCAGCAGATACAGATTTACTGCTGAAATGTTCTTCTCCAGGCTTTAACTCAGAACATGGAACAGGATGTTTTATTCTATACAGAAGCTTCCCCTTATGGAAAACAATGGGATCAACCCAAAGGCACAGGGAGGAAAGGAAGGGTGAGGAGGGGGCAGCTTAAAGGAAATGTTTTCACTAAGCCAATGTTCTCTAACATATCCTAGAGCCTGCAGAAAACAGGGGGGTTAAAAAATGAAATGTTACTGTTTAGCCCAGCAAGAATCTCAGGCATCACTGAAAAATCCTATTTCTTAAATTCAGTTCTACCACATTCTTACAGAGCTGCTCACAAGACACTCCTCAAGAATCTCCTCTTGCTTGTGTTGCTGACCCATTTCCTGCTGTCAGAACAGGAATTGTGATCCAGCCAGCTGCAGGTCCAGGGCACATGGAGAGGCCAGAGAAGGAACTGCTCAGGAGGAATATTGGGTATTTATTGCAGTGTCTCACAGAACACAGGCTTCCTTATCCAAAATTAGAGGCCAGGTGCTGAAGTCCTTGCCACAGGACAGGACAGCATCCTGCTCTGGATCAACTCCTCATTAAAGGGTGTCCCTCAGACAGGGCTGGGCAGGCTGAACAATGACCCTGCAACAGCTGCTGGGTGTCCTCAGATTAATTCTGCAGAGCAGCCCCACGCCAAAGCCATCACTGTCACTGACAAGCAGCCAGAAAAATCTGCTTGGAATGCATCAAAAGCAATTTGCTGCTCAGTGCCTCTGCTGAGGCAGCAGCAGCAGCCTTGTGAAACAACAACCAAACCCTGCAAAGGTGAATTTCTATCCTTAAAAAGCTCAGAGGGGCAAGCCCAGGCAAGGAACCAGGCTCTGGCTTTGAGAACTTCTTACAGGTTTGTGTCTTAATATCCCTGCAAGTTCTTATTTTGCTTCTCTGTGCACAGAAGATTTCTTAGGGTATCTCTGCTGTCTCCCTGGAAGGAATCTTGCTGCTAAACCTTAGAAATCTCCCTGTATGGGGCTCTCGAAATGTAATTAGAGAAAACACACAGTCCCTCCCTGGCTCCTTCCCTCTGAGCTCTGCAGCAGCCTCTGCACAGGTGAGTGTTTTACTCTGAGCTGCTGGACTCTGAAACACCCAGAGCCAGGCCCAGGATCTGCCTGTGCATCTCCAGAATAAATCAGAGGCTTTTCCTACAGCCCATTACTGAACACCACTCCACAGAGCCCGTTTATTCCAGCTGCTGAACACAGCAGTGGGTTTGGTAACAAAAACCCCAACCTGAGGAGGTGCAGCTCCACAAACTTGACTGGAGCAGGGCTCACATCCAGCTCTCCTTGTGCCCTGAGCCCACAGTTTATGGCTGGTGCTACAGCATCAGTTCCTGGGGAGTTTTTGTGCTTTACACAAAAAATCAAATCCAAATCAAAGCCAAATCAAATCCATCTCCCCAGGTGTCAGCACCAGGCTGCTGTTTGATCTCTGCCCTGATCTAAAAATGCAGCTTGATGTCCCTGTGAACCACCACCCTCAGAGCTCCACTCCCCCTGAGCGCTCACAAGGACCCAGCAAGGACTGCTGAGAGGCTGCTCCCCACCTCAGCAGCCAAAAACCACTTCTGACTATTTCTGTCTCATTTGCTGCAGCTGCAATGAAAAATAAATAAAAAAACACATTGTCCTTCTCAAAAAAACCCCAACCTTTTGAGTCATTGGAAGGAGGCTTAAAAGGTTTAAAAAAGTTCTGAGTAAATGAATGTACAGCACTGTTTTCAGGCTGGGACTGCAGGACTTTTTCTTAAAAGCTGCAGCATTTAACAGAATCTTTTATAATCAGAATATACAGAATGTTTCACTTTGAAAAATAAATTCATGGCCATCAGTAGCAAGTACAAGGAGCAGAGTTGGAGCAGCAATTGAGGAGTGACCTGTCCAGGGGGAGCTCATGGAAGGGGCCACTCCAGTGGCTGTCACAACTGTCTGACCTCCTGATTCTGCTCTGCATTCAGAGTTCTGCAGCTCTGCTTGTATCACATACCAGCAGTATTTTGCTAGAGAAAAAAACTACAATTGAAAACCTGCAAGAATCAGAAATCTCTCAGTGGAACATAAAAAACTGCTGATGCAGTACCTGTGGTGCTGGTGAGAGACAGAATCCCTCAGTTTGGGTAGCTGAAATCACAAACCACCCTGAAGGGCAGAGTTGCTCAACACCACTGGAAATAAACCTGCAGAAAGATGAGAGCTGCAGCTGCCCCCAGCTTTTTCCTTTCCCTGAGGAAACCTTCCCAGTTTGAAGCAGTTGTTGTTTTGCACTCCCATAGCCCCTTTCAGTGGAGTTCCACAAAGCTGAGTGCCAACATTCAGCATTCCCAATTATTTTGGTCATTTGACAGCAGGCAAAGATCCATGTGCAAAATGAGATGATTACCTAAAAATACACCCAAACCAAGAACAGCAGGAAAATTAACACAGCCAATTGCCAGGCTTGCTGCTCCTTTCAGACTTCAGCTCCAGAACAATTTCCCCCCAGTTTTCAGCAGTTTTTCTCTGAAGCTCTCAAGTCCCAGGCTGGTGCTGCAGCCCCAGTGTGACTCATGATGACAGTGCTCCTCATTGCACAGGAATAAACACAAGGAGAAAAAAGGGACTGTTCACTCACACTGGAAAAAACCCAAGGGCAATGAAATGATTTTTGTGTATGAGGTCAAGGAAGGATTTTCTCCTCTGCTCAGCACCTGAGAGATGCATTTGGAGGATGCCCTGTTTTGGGCAAAAGCCCCCAAATCAAACAAACTCCTTCCTACAACAGCAACAACAAGACCCTGACTTCCCAGGGGGACTCCAGGATGCTCAGGGCTCTGCAATAAAGGAAATTCTAATTAAACATAGGTCAAAAGCTTCCAGGATAGTTAAACAGCAGCACAGGGAGCCAGAGGGGCTGCACCAGAGATGCCCCTGGCTCTGGGCTGGGGCTTGCACTAAAGTCCTCCAAAGGATGCACCAGAACACCTCCTGACCCCCATCCTTCATTATTGAATTACACCTGGCAGCATCCTTCTGCCCACTGAGAGCCCAAACTGAGACACAGAGATCCAAAGGGATTCCCACCAGCTCCAGCACAGTCCAGAAGTACTTCTAGTCTCACTCCTGCTCCAAGGACACTCTACCCCATGTTGTCCTTCCCCAGTATTGCTTTTCCACCTCAGGGAACTTCTACATTAGCACAAAGATTGATTCTACAGATGAAAAACTGCATTTGTCCCGTCCCTGCTGCAGGATGAGTTTGTCCAATGTGACAGCAGTGAAAGCAAACAATCCCACACATTTAATTGTTTGATTAAAGCCCCAATAATCCACAGGGATCTATTCCAACTGAACCCCTGCTCCCTGGATTCCCATAACCAACCTTTCAGGAAAACCATCCTGAAATCTGCTGGGTTTTGGAGAGACACCTTGCAGGCACTCAGGGGAAACCAAGGGATGCACAGACAGTAACAGCAGCACAGAGAGAGTTGTGTTGCTGAAATTACTAATTTCTGAGTCACAGCCACCCCACCCACTGCTCCAGGCACACAAAAGCTGCCCTGGAATAAGAGCAGCAAGGAGAGCCACAAACATTTGTTACCTAAAAGAGGGAATTTACAACAGTCAAACCAGACACTCGAGGGCTTTAAAGGTGCCTGTGTGTCAGCCCCAGAGCACTCCAAACACTGACTGCACACAGCTCAATGTACACTGATCATCTCACACCTGCACACAGCTCAATGTACACCTGCACTGACTGCACACAGAGCATCTCACACCTGCACACAGCTCACTGCACACAGATCAGTGCACACCTGCACTGACTGCACACAGATCACTGCACACTGATCATCTCACACCTGCACAGATCACTGCACACCTGCACTGACTGCACACTGATCATCTCACACCTGCACAGATCACTGCACACCTGCACTGACTGCACACTGATCATCTCACACCTGCACAGATCATTGCACACCTGCACTGACTGCACACAGAGCATCTCACACCTGCACACAGCTCAATGTACACCTGCACTGACTGCACACAGCTCAATGTACACTGATCATCTCACACCTGCACACAGCTCAATGTACACCTGCACTGACTGCACACAGCTCAATGTACACTGATCATCTCACACCTGCACACAGCTCAATGTACACCTGCACTGACTGCACACAGCTCAATGTACACTGATCATCTCACACCTGCACACAGCTCAATGTACACCTGCACTGACTGCACACAGATCATCTCACACGTGCACACAGCTCACTGCACACCTGCACAGATCACTGCACACCTGCACACAGCTCACTGCACACAGATCAGTGCACACCTGCACTGACTGCACACAGCTCACTGCACACTGATCATCTCACACCTGCACACAGCTCAATGTACACCTGCACTGACTGCACACAGATCATCTCACACCTGCACACAGCTCACTGCACACAGCTCACTGCACACAGATCACTGCACACCTGCACACAGATCACTGTACACAGATTATTTCACACCAGCACTGTGCTCTGCATTACCTGTTTCTCCTCCTCTGGCATATCTTTCTCTAGTTCTAGCAAGTACTCTTCCTCTAGCTCTGTCTGCTTCTTGGAGCTACTCCCATCATCCTGAGCGTTCCCTTCATCATCCAGCACAGCTCCTCTGGCCTCAAAGGAGTCCTGACAGTCATGGAAACACTCCTCTGTGGGATCCTGGCCTGGGGAGGGGGCACAGCCACTGCCCAGGCTCTGGGGGTGCTGGGCATCTCTGGGGCCAGTCCCTGGAGCCTTCTGATCCGACAGCTTCAGGTGATTCAGTGACTCCTCAAGCGGGCTTGCAGCTTTAAATTCTTCCATGCTGGCTCCTGGGAGGGGGTTGTGGAAATGAGAAAGGAGTGCCACTCAATAATCATGGTTAACAGACTGTCAGCAAACAAACCCCGGCACCCCGGGGGGTGAGGCTGGACCACAGGGGGCCACTGGGGCCACCTCCTGCATTCCCAAACACAGGGCACAGGGCTGTGGATGTGGCTCTGGAACACCCCGGGAAGAGACTCCAGCCCCTCTCTGGGCTCTGCTCAGGGCTGGCACTGCCAGGGCAGTTCTGCCTCCTGTGAGGGGAATCGCTGGGCTCGGTCCCTGCCCGGGGCTCTGGTGCCACTGCTGGGCCTGGAGCAGAGCCTGGCCCTGCTCTGCCCCCTCCCCTTGCATATTTATACACATCTACATGTACTTAATGATTTCATTTCTCTTATCCACATGCACAAATCTTTAAAGTGCTCTTGACATCCCTAAGGGAAACTCGGATCTCTGGGGGCGGGGGCAACTTCCCTGGATCCCATGTCCCGTGCAGAGACACGGGGCCGGGATACTGCGCCCGTGAGTGCGGGAACTGCCCANGGTGAGGGCAGGTGAGACTAGGTGAGGGCAGGTGAGGGCAGATGCCTCATCCCCCCCGTGGCCTCCTTCTCCCCAGGGCCGCCCTGGTGTAAACCACCTCTCTCCATGTTCCCTGTGGCTCCCTCAGGCCCTGCAAGGCCACCCCGAGCCCACCCCAAAGCTTCTCCTCTCCAGGTGACCGGTCCCAGCTGTCGCAGCCTTTCCTCCCAGCAGAGCTGCTCCATGCTCTGCTCATCCCGGCCTGGCTCCAGCAGCTCCAGCTCCTCGCTGTGCTGGGGTAGCTCTGCAGGTGAGGTCTCACCTGAGGGACAGGAGGGCACAATCCCCACCCTTCCTGCTGCCCGCTGGGGATCAGCCCAGGGTGCAGGGATTAATTTTCCATGTCCAGCTCTCCCCCACCACCTCACTGTCCACCTGTGCCTCCCCAGCCTGGAGCGATCCCAGGAATTTCCCTGACCCAGGTGCAAGCCCAGCTCTTGGCCGTGTCCAGCCCCATGAGATCCCCAGGACCTGCTTCTCCCCATGAACATTTCGTGTTTGTACAGCTCAGGAACATTTGTGTTTTCCCCTGGAACTTTGGGATGATGCTCCTCTTGCTCAGCCTCACACCCCATTCTGGTTTTGTACAACATTAAAGCGTTAAAGTATTCCAAATCTGAGCCCAAAGGAGGCTTGAACGGTGCCGGGGGGTGGAACAACACCCTTGGTAAAACCAGCCACAGGCTCGGGAGGTTTTGCACTTGAGTGGTTCTTTAGAAATTCCCACATACTGCTGCCCACAGCACAAGATTCAACACGAGCCAGGCGACAATCCGAATTGATAAACCCAGCAATTTGGAAAATACCTCCTCATTATTTATTCTAATTGCTGAACGCAGGATATCCAAGTCCCCCCGCTCCCTAAGGGGAAGCCTTCCCGTTCCGAAGGCTGGATTAGTGCCGTGTCAAACCCGGGACTGCAGGGATCGGGGGTTTGTGCCTCTCCCCGCACAGCAATCCCGCAGGTGGCGATGTTGGATTTTCCAAGCCGGGTCCCCGCTCCGTTGGTGTCAAACCGGTCCCGTTTGGTGCCAGCAGGGCTGGGGCTCCCCCGTGCCCAGCGGAGCAGGGCTGCGCTCTCAGCCGCCCAGGAGAGGGACAAATGTGGCACAACTACCCCAGGCTCCAGGCCACGTGTTACATTTACTTCTCTGGACAGCTTTTTTGATCTTCACAGTGAAGAAACCAAAGCCTGACAAATCAAGGAAAGGAAAAATAATTTCCATTTTCTGGAGGTCACAGAAAGTTCAGGTTCTTCACCAGAATTAAACATTTGCACACAAGTCTCAGTGGAATCAAATGATTGTGCTTCCCAAAGAGCATTTTGAAAGGAAATTGTGAAATAGGCAATTAAAGGCTTTTTAATCACAGCTATAAATTAAAGTTTTACTACATCCGCTTTTTAGGCTGACTTATTAGAGAAACAGTGATGGATTCTTATTAATTTTGAATATCCATTCTCTTTTTCTCTACGTCTTGGCTGGAGTGCTATAAAGATTATGGGAATTGCTAGACAGGGAGCACGTTCTTCACAGCTCAAGCCAATGTGTCTTGTTGTAAGAAATTCCCAGTTACAGCCCCAGGTTTCCTTTCCCTGTCTCCTTCCACTTATGTGGCAGTGGAATTTTGGCTATTCTGGGAAAAATCCAGGTGATAGATTAGACCTGAGTAAAAGTGTAATGTAATTTTCTGCTTTAACCCAGGCAGGAGAGCAGAGGGGTGCAGGGGGAGCTGTCCCTGTCACAGTGACATAAATTGGCATCACAGCCCTGTTTTTTCCCCAGGGACACTTGCTTTATCCCCTCAGGTTAGTTCCAAGCAGACAAACCTGGTTTGTCCCCTCAGTTTAGTTCCAACCCAAGCAGACAAACCTGGTTTGTCCCCTCAGTTTAGTTCCAACCCAAGCAGACAAACCTGGTTTATCCCCTCAGTTTAGTTCCAGCCCAAGCAGACAAACCTGGTTTAACCCCTCAGTTTAGTTCCAGCCCAAGGAGACAAACCTGGTTTATCCCCTCAGTTTAGTTCCAACCCAAGCAGACCAACCTGCTGTCCTGGGATCATTAAATCTGATGGTGGAACTGCAGCCTTCCAGTCCCCAAAAAATCACAGTGGGTGCAAACATTTCATAGACCCAGCGTGATGTGTGTCCATATTCTGAGGTGTTTCCTTCTGCCTCCCCAGGTGCAGGTGCTGTTTGTGTGGTGCATCAGCCCGGAGCTCCATGTCCTGCCCTCTGGAATGTGGGAGCCAGAGAGGAGCTGGGAGAAGGTGAGCAGCTCCTGTGGAGTGAATCCAGCCAGAATCCCTGTATTCCCTGGGGATGAGCTGGTCAGTGTGTGGGATGGGGAACACTGGATGTGAGCACACTCATAATTCCATCCCATAACTGCTGTGATTATCTCCTGTGCTGGGCAATTTTCTGCTCATTTGTCTGAGGTGAAAGTCAAGCACACAAACCCAGAGCACAGAGCTCAGCTGCTGAATAGAAAGTTGCTATTTTGACATTTTCCAGACTGGAACTGTACTTTGTAATACCAATGTCCTCTCTCTCCTCTCCCCATCACATTTGTAAAGATAATGGGAAGCTGCTTTTCCAAAGAGCAAAGGATGCAGGATGGTCTCCAGCTCCAGCCTCATTCAGCTGGATTGATTTTAGCATAACTCTTCTCACAAATAGGTAGCACATTGAGAGCTGAGTGCACTGAAGCCTAATGGGTTTAATTTCTGTACAGCTGGGCTGTGACAAAGCTCCCTGAGCCATTCCAGCTGTGCCTCTCCACTGAGTGGCTCTGGAGCAGCCTCTCCTCAGGGATGAAGCTCCACACAGCAGCTTAACCTGGGGAAATTCAGTGTTTTATGAACACCTTGGGTGCTAAATGGCAGCAATTAATTTAGAAAGGCAAATCTGTTTGCCCACAGAGTGGGTTCATCAGAAAGTCTGTGAATGAGCATAAAAACAATACCACCATGTGCCACTGCCACTGCATGTTCTGCTTGGCAAACTCAGTTTGGCTGTGATAAATATGGGCTTGTTTGGGCTGGCTTTGCCTGGTGGAGGTTGTGAAAGGTTTCAGTGGGAAAAATGAAGATATTCGGAATAGATCTCATCTGGACATGCCAGGTGGCCTTGCTCAAGTTTCATATTTTAAGGTAGCATATCAGACTTTGTCCTCTGTAATTTTGTAGTCCCTCCTTCAGATCCATGTGGAGTTTTTTCCCAATTTTCAAACTGTCAAAGAGATCCTGGTGAAGGAACTCCTGTAACTAATTCCTGATGGAAGAGTTACGTGTGTAGGTGATGAGGGAAGCAGTGGCATCCCACAAGCCACAATGGCAAATTTAGTGGCCATGAGTGTTTTATTCTATAGTGAGAATCCTGATGAGGGATTGTGGCTGAATTCCAGCCCTACAGTAACAGGAGCAAGTGTTTCAATTGTTGAGAAATGACTTTAATCATTGTTTTCCATCTCTAAAGTGCGAGTGTACAGCGATGTACGGAACAATCCAGAATTATGGGCAGAGCCAGGGACAACCTGGAGAGGAATGACACAGTGTATTCCTCATTGCTCCACCCACCCACCCATCATCCATCCATCCATCCATCCACCCACCCATCATCCATCCATCCATCCATCTATCCATCCATCCATCATCCATCATCCATCCATCCATCCATCCATCATCCATCCATCATCCATCCATCCATCCATCATCCATCCATCCATCCATCCATCCATCATCCATCCATCCATCCATCCATCATCCATCCATCCATCCATCCATCATCCATCCATCCATCCATCCATCCATCCATCCATCCATCCATCCATCATCCATCCATCATCCATCCATCCCCACCCTGCCCACCCCATTTCCCCCTTGCTCCTCACAGGTGTCTGTCTGTTCAGCTCTCCCAGGCCACCTGAGGAGTCCCCTGTGCCCTTCCCTGGGCATTGCACCCTCCCTGCCTATGCCCACGCTTCAGTAGTTTCTCTGGGAATTACCGGGAATCTGGGCAGTCCCTGCTCCTGGGCACTGCTGTGACACGAAACCTCCTGTCCCTCCTGTCCCTCCCCGCTCCTTCCGAGCTCTCCTGAGCACCAGCAGGGTCCATTGCCTCCCCTGGGCCTGAGGCGAGGTAGGGCAGTGTCCAGAGGGCACGGAGCGCTCGGACCCGCCCGTTCAGCGGGACTCGCCCTCCGGCAGTGCCGCCGTTCAGGGCGTGCCCGGGGGCTGATGCCCGGAGCCCCGGCCGGCGGCGGGGCCGTGCCCGTTGCGCTCGGGCAGGAGCTGGAAGGTGAAGAACTGGCAGTGGCCCTGCTGCCCGCCGCCCTCCCGGGCCGGGCTGAGCAGGGAGCTGCAGTTCCTGCACTCGTGCAGCGTGCACAGCTCCAGCTGCGGCTGGCTGATCCTGCTCACGTAGCCGGGGCTGGGCGATGCCGAGGATAAAGTCCTCTGGCTGCCGCTCAGGAAGCTGCCGCTGTCTTCCAGGGAATCCCTGCGGGCGTGCTCCAGGGAGCAGCGGTTCCAGGTTCTGTAGCTGTAGGGCCACCAGCCCAGCTGCTTGCGCCGGTGGCACTGGCACCTCAGGATCTGGATGAAAGCCCTCTTGAACTCCTTGCTGGAGCAGGGGTAGATGATGGGATTCAAGCAGCTGTTGAAGTAGCCAAGCCAAAAAATCACCTTGAAGATCGTTTCAGGGGGCTTCAGAGCTGAAAACAGGGATCCTGTCCAGGGGAAACAAGCAGAGAATATCTGAGATAAGGGGTTGGTCTGCCTTTAGGAAGGAATGTGTTCATCAGATCACTGTTACAATCTGTGTCTTAAAACTCTTTTGTGCATGTTGCTTTCAGTGTTGGTCTTCTGGTACTAAAATGTTATTTTTAAAGCTAATAAGGAAATGTTTACCATCTGAAAGCTAAAGGAGCACATCATTGATGAAGAGTAAAAAATAAGCAGCAGTCCTTGTGTTTATAGGCCCACACCTGCTGCAGGAACATCTCCTGATCCCAGGGACAGATCAAACCTCCCTTGTCCAGGCTGTTGCACGAGTCACACAAGGAATAAGGCTGTGCCTTCTTCAAAGAGCTTTCAAAAGTAATTTTTAAAGAAAAGTGTTCCCAGGCCCCTCAAAAAGAGCATTTCCAGACACACCTTAAAACTTTGAACACATCCTCTGGCAGCTCCTGAATGCCCTCCATTTATCCAGATTACTGTGAGAGTTCAAACCTCCCGAAACCTGAAGTTAATTGGGGAACTTCCCACATCTCAGGCATTCATAAAAATGGTGTAACCCAAACCAAGAGGTCATTCTGTGAACACTTCCCCTTCCCTTCACAACCAAACAATTTCCCCATCGAGGCTGCCCAAATGAAAAGCTCACACTGGGGAATCCACTTCCTGTACTTTCAGTGGTAATTGATCAGCTAAATTTAGCAAATGGGGCTGGAGAAAAAAATGCATGAGATTTTTATGGCAAACAGAGCTGGATCTGTTATCCATCTGGGAAAACACCTCTGTGTCTGCCTCAAGTGACCAAGGAGTGGGGATCCAGGAGAGAATTCCTCTGTCAAGGACTGGAGTTAGGTTTGCAGAGCCTTTCAAATGGAAGCTGACAGCTCAGCCTGGCTGGGAAGGAACCTTTTCCTCTGGAGTGGTTTCGGATTAGCTGGGCTGTGAAAGCAGCTGAGTCAGTGGTGGCTGTCAGGAGGGGAGGGATGTGAGTCTGGGCACTGTTCCCATCTCACAGCAACGCAGAGGTCGTGCCTGGGGCCTCAAAACTATGCAAGAGCACTTCCTCTGCTCCTGGGTAACAGCTCTGGGGTGCCAGCACAGCCAGCACAGCGTGTGTGGGGCCAGGGCTGGGCTGCACTCCCTGCATGAAGGGTCCTGTGCAGGCAGATCCCAGATTTTATCCTGGCAGAGTTTGGGAATGGTGCCAGGGCTGGGCTGCACTCCCTGCATGAAGGGTCCTGTGCAGGCAGATCCCAGATTTTATCCTGGCAGAGTTTGGGAATGGTGCCAGGGCTGGGCTGCACTCCCTGCATGAAGGGTCCTGTGCAGGCAGATCCCAGATTTTATCCTGGTGGACTTTGGGAATGGTGCCAGCTCTGGCTCTGCCCTGGAGCTGAGGAACTCAGGGTTAAATGGAGAGTTTAAAGGGATTTCCTCAGGACTCTGCACTTCAGGGTTTTACAGGACTCCTGTAGGGCGAGCCCCTGTCCCTCAGGGCCGTGCTGCTGGCAGTGATCTGTGGGGTTTGGCCAGAGCCTTTTCTGTGCAGCTGCTGCAGATCCTGCAGGTCCTGCCTCCATCCTGATGGATGCTGCAGGAATTACAGAGCACAACGTGTCAAACACCAGAGAAACCAAGAAATGCATTTGAAAAATTTCCAGCATGCACCAAATCAGTGCAGCCCCAAAACTGTGTCTCCTGAATGTCTCAGGTGAAGGATTCAGTGACAATTCCTGGGATTTTATGGAATGAGCCATTACATTCTTATAAAGCTTTAGGAAAAGCTGCTCTAAGTTTAGAACTGCGGCCAAGATGAGGAGGATGCTGCCGCCGAATCTTCCCCATGCTCAGCTGCAAAACCTTTGCAGGGTTTATTTTGTAAGTGATAATTGCTA
This sequence comes from Hypocryptadius cinnamomeus, assembly GCA_013400635.1. Taxonomy (NCBI): domain Eukaryota; kingdom Metazoa; phylum Chordata; class Aves; order Passeriformes; family Zosteropidae; genus Hypocryptadius; species Hypocryptadius cinnamomeus. The sequence goes on from VYZP01021276.1 coordinate 53,767, forward strand.
ATATTTCCCTTCAGTTTAGGGAAAAGAGAAGCTCTGTGGCTTTACAAAACAGCGACAAAGCACCATAACGTACAAGGAACTTTTTGGAGATCACACTGATAAATTTCTTAAATTGTTTTCTGGAATTCCTTTAAAATATAAATGATTTTTAGCTCTTAAAGTCCAGCAAACCTCATGAAGTAGCTCAGGGGCCTCTATCTTTTCTTGGGTGTAAATTTGAATTTGCAGAGGTAGACTGAAAGGTCTGCCTTTGTCTGATACTGTAACAGCTGAAAATCTGTAGGACATTCCTCTACCAAATTTAAATGTTTTTGGTCAGATTAAATGTGGACAGAGAAAATGCTATAAATAAAAAAAAAAAAAAAAAGGAATTTTACAACCAGAGCAAAGGGAATTTTTANTACAGGCCAGATAAAACGAGTGAAAGTCTAGAGATGAGAACTGGGAACCAATGCAGATAAATGAGCCATGCTTCTTTCATCTAGATCACACAAGAACTTACTCCTAAATTTCTCAGTTTCAAAACCTTTCTATTATTGTAGCTAAATACTGATCTTTAATTTTATTTATTTATTTTAATTAACTACAATACCTTCTATTTAGCTGCATTAACCTCTCAGGAGCAAACAAGTGTGGGCCGTTTTGATGCCTTGATAAAATGCTAAAGCAAAGCCTGCTGGACACACTTGAACACCAGACTGATATTTCCTGCTCTAATCTCCAATCACTTCCCCACTGCAGCCTGATAAGGAGATTAAAGATTGCCCTGTGCTGATTTAAATTGCTCTTTAATGCCTGGAAAATTTGCACGTGGTTCTCTCCTCAGTGATTTATTTCCTGTGGGGTGCCCAGAGGGATTTCCCTGCTCCAAGTGATTGCTCTCCTGGTGCTCCACGTTTAACAGCCTCGCTCCAAGGGATGTGTATTTTCTGCTCACTTTTATTTCTTGGCACTAACCCTGTGATTCATTAATCACAGCACCACAATCTCCCTCCCACTGCACCACTGACACCAATGAGATTTTGCAAAGTACAAGTGGAGAACAGGAAATATTCCAGAAAATCAGCTGGATCAGTTTGGGGGGATCCGTTTTTTGCCCACAGTCCCCAGGCTTGATGGAGCTGTTGAGCTTGGAGATACACTGAGCAAGTATCATAAAAGGGAATTAAGAAGTATTTTATTTAGGAAGAACTAATTTCATTTAGGCTCTGACTGGTCCTTTATAATGAATACTTTATTACAGAGAAGTCAGTCAAGTCTCCTCAATGAAATTAGGGAACACTGTGGGAAACAATTTGCCATATTAATTCTGCTCACATATTCTCAGAATATGGAGGCAGAGCACCACTGAGACATTAAAATTCAGAGTCCACTGGAGTCAGGGAAGTCCTTGAAACCCTTTGAAAAGGCTCATAAGGACTTCAGTGGACCTGGGAAGAGTCCTTAAAATATCAGGGTGGGCAGCAGGAAAATCTTCTGGAATGGCTTAATTGTTGCAACTCTAAATTAAGGAAAATTCTTCACTGAAGGAGGTTTTAATTAAACATTCATTTTTAATGCGTTTGGTTTGATATCAATTAAGTATAATAAATTACTCATAGAATGATCAGTTCTGCTCTGAATTTGATACTTAGATTAGATAATAACTGGGGAGGAGTACTGTGGATTCCCTGGATTTCAGGACAAGTCACTAGGGATGAATTGGGGCTGTCAGGTGCTGTTTTCTGTGCCTTACAAAGGAATCGCATTTCAAAATCTTCTAAACCCAGTTTTGCTGAGATGAAAACACACCTGGGGGGAGTGTGTTGAGCTCCTTTCCAGTTTCCTGGAACAAATACAACATCTGTATTTATTGCAATACAATGGTGCAACAGTCATGTAAGGGCTTTGCTGTGTGCCACTGGATATTCCAGCTAGGAAACTGGAGATCCAGCATGCCTTTGTCATTGTTTGAAGGTTAAAGAGCCACAAAACATGAAACTCCTTCTCTCTATTGATAACAGGTTGAAAATGAAGTGTTTCAAAACCTCCTTGTTTGCACATCATAAAATAGAAAGGGAGAATTGGTAATTAGTGATTGGGTACAAGTACCCTTGGAAGGCAATCCAAGGCCAATCTTCTTGCAGAGATTCCATTTTGGTGCAGATTGGAGCCATTCTGACTGGAGTTAAATCTCAGCTTTTCAAGAGAAAATTCCAAGGTTTTAAAAATTGCTCTGGTGAGGGAAAGCGTTGCAAAACACCAAATGGTAACAGCTGAGTCCTGAGGCAGGGAACACAGGAAACTTCACCAACACCAACCCCCGTCTCCATCTGTCCCCCAGGAGTCAGCTTGTGCAGAAATGAGCCTTGCTGTGCAAGGAACCTGCTTTATGATGAAGCTTTCCCTGGGAAAAGTGATTGATCAGATCTGTGCTGTGACCAGCACGAGACTTTCCAGGCTGGGAACCTCCGCGTTGCCCTGGGATTCCTGCAGGAGCCACAACTCTTGGAAGCTGCTGATGGCTGAGTTACATTCCCTGTGTGCACAGCCAGCACAATCCTCCCTGCAGGAGCAATAATCTGCCCCTGAGCAGAGTTGTTGTGAGTTTAGAATGTGCTGAAAGGATGTGGCTGCCTTTTGTTTAAGCTTCCTGCAGCCCTTCGCACCCCGGGCTCAGCCAAGCCAGCGTGCCAAGGTTTTAGAGCTAATTGGATTTCTAAAGTTCCTGATTTCTTCCCTTCCAGCATCCAATGTTTGTTTACATTCCCCTGGACTTATTTAATATAGGAAAAAACCCCAAACAGTAGATGCTTACAAACAGTAGATGATGAAGTGGAGAGGATGGTTATAAAACTAAGAGTTGGTCAAGCTGGGAGGCTGCTGGAGAAGAGGATTAGGATAACAGGAAAAACAGCTGGAAAACAGTGAAAAATGATCTTGAGAAACACAGAGAGCATCCAAAATAAGCAGAATCAAATTCAATAAGGAAAATGAAAGGGAAACTGGATAAATGATAAGTAACAATGGGTAACATACAAATCTGGTGGGGCTCCATCTGGCAGCTGTCATTCTCAGAGTAGTGATAGGTACCTCATGAATATCCTGGAATCATGGAATGATTCAAGCTCATCCAGTCCCACCCCCTGCCATGGACAGGGACACCTTCCACCATCCCAGGTTGCTGAGAGCTCCAAAGTGTCCTGGTTGTGAGAAATTTATGTCCTAGGACTGACAACCTGTAGCAGATGCCTCATATTTCAGATGAGCAGATCACTGCAGTGAGAACAGCATGAACTTGATTCACAATGACTCAAATTTGAGAGCTTTTGAAAGGCTCTGAAAATAGAAACTTATCTGGAGTGGCCAAAATAAAACCAGGACTTCAAGGAGTACAGATAGGCATGAGATGTTTTCCTAAACCCCAGAGCTGCTACACCTCCTTGCATTACAAGCAGTTTCAAGGCACAGCAGCTACATTTGATTTCTGAAGGGACAGTGCCTTGGATTTAAACACAGAATTACTGCCCTGGGCACCACCTCTCAGCCCAGCCCAGCTTTGTGACTTACACCACTGAGAGAACTCACCTGTGTTTAAACTGTGCTGCTCTCAGACAAATATGATAAACCAAGATCAGTTTTGGTCAGAATCTTGTTCAGTCTCTAAAGCTGGCAGTGCATAGGGACACAAACACAGCATTATTGTTGTTATTAGTTAGTCCAAAAGAGTTACAGACTCCAGCAGCTCCTGACTAGACAGCTCACGAGCCAAGATTATCCTTGTTTTGCAAGGGATTAGCTGATTGAGGGAGTCTAGAAAAGCTAATCTGACTCTGCTGACATTTCATTTATTGTACTTAAATATCTGCATTTACTGGACATGCTCTGGTGTTTTCTCTCCTCCTTGCTTCTGCCTGACATCTGAGCCAATCTGTCCTGGCCATGGCTGGCAGGAAATAGCTCCAGCACGGAGCTGAGCACTGTTACAGAGGTGCTGGATGAATTTCCAGTACAGGTTTTGTCTCTGGTCCCTCAGAGATGGATGGTTCTTGCTTTCCAGTCCCTAGGGCTCACCTGGAAGCCCATCAGAACAGCTCCAAACCTTGCAGTGGGTCATGCAGGATTGTTTTAGGAAAGATGTGGAAAACCTCCTGGCTCTTTGGTCCTGGCAGTATTTCACCTGAAGCACCTGAGACCCTGAGCTCTGGCCTCAGGTGCTTTAGGATTTGTGGATTTGTGTCCCTTTCCTCAGGGCTGCTCCTGTGCCCTCCAGCCCGAGCAGCTCCTCAAGTGCTTGCAAACCCCTCATGTCCAACTGCCCTGCAAAAAGCAACATTTCCTCTGAGACTGCCTTCCCTCCTGCCTTTGATTTCCTCTCACTGCATCAGTCCTGACTTTTTTTTCCTTGGATCTCTCTGACCTCCTCACCCAGGAGCTGCTGCCATCCCCGGGGCTGAAGAGTCAGCGCTGGGTGATTTCTCTGTGTTTTTTTTCTGCATTGCGCTGTATATTTGTTTCTGTGACACTGACCACTGTAGGATTTCCCTTTGTTCCTCTGACAAACAAATCCAAAGCCTACAGAGGAATTACCCAGGAATTTGTGCAGTTTCCCCTCCTTTGATAACAACTTTGTCCTAAACCCCAGATGTGTGTAAGTGACTGGTAATTTATACCCTTTGCAAAGCAAAGGCTTAAACCAGGGCTTAAGGGAGGCTATTTCAGTAGGAAAAGAAATCATCCTAAAGCAATCTGGTGCTCCCCACGTGCCAAAACACTCTGTGCTGCTCAGTGAATGCCCTCAGATGTTTGATTGTCCAGTTCCTGCTGTCTCCTGTCAACTGAACTTTGCACCAGGATCGACCTGCCAGATTGCCACATCTCATTAATTTATCTGATTCTGTAACTATTAACTCGAGGTCATTGATTCCAGAGAGCTGGACTGGTCAGGGAGGGGAAGAGAGGCAAATGAGGTGAAGATAAGCCAGGCCTAAAGCCCTGCAGAGACAGAGCCCAGTGGCACTGCCAGCACCAGACCTAAAGCCTGGAAGGGTTTCCCATGGAAACCGAGGGGCCTAATTTGGTATTTCAGAGGTTGGCCTGACGTAACATAAATCTACATTCTGTACTTAAACAGCATTTTATTTTAGGAATAATTTTGTGTTGGCTGACCTTCAACGTGCAGAACATTTGATGTTCTTTTTTATTACTTACAGAGAGATTCCAAAAGCCTGATCCATAGTGGCAGTCCCACCAGGTGTATCTTCATCCTGGCGCTCTTGGGACCTCTCCCATGTTGGTTCAGTTCCAAGAGTTTTATTTTTCTTCGCAGGATCTGTGGGAGCAGGCTTTGAACGGGGCAGTGGATCCTGCTCTAATCTCCACTGGAATGATGCAGCAGGCTGGGGAAGTGCCCTGGTTAAGTGCCTGCTGAGTTTTCCCTCTGGGAATGTCTGGGAGAAGACTGGGAAGTCTGCTCTGATATCTCAATTTACAGGAGTGACACTCAACCTCTCCTTATACAATCCTTCATTTTGTATTCATCTTTGAAACAAAGGTATTGACATAAAATTGGACACTCCATTGTTTAAAGGAGGGAGTTTTAATGAGTGTTACCTTAGTTCTGCAGGGCTCTAGCCTTTACATAAAAAGAATCCCTTTTGCTCATCATTTATCAGCAATGAATATTTAATGTAGTCCTACTGCCTAAGGAAGAATTTGTATGAAAGGGATGAAAAGAAACATTTATTTTAAAAAAACAAGATATTTACTCCTCAAAGCTGAGTCACTGAATTTATGGCCCAAGAAGTTGTCTCAAAGACTCAAATGTCTTTAGTTTATTTTTTATGTTGAATCACAAACAATTTTGAGTGGCAGGGTGGCTGTTTGCACAAGCAGGGAGCTTTTATAAATGTGCAGCCAGGATGTTCTGCAGCTTCATTGCTGTCTGGAAAGAATATCCAATACAGGAATAAACCAAATTTCTCACACAGCTCTCTCTGACCCCAGTTCTGCATCCCCAGGTGCTGAAGGCAGCACAGCCCAGTGCCCCAGACCTGACTGGGGGTAATTCAGTGCTGAGAATTTAATGCTGCTCAGTGCCTGTGGTGGCAAGGCTGCAATTTCAATCTGCACTGGATACAGAGATTTCCTTGGGATTTTTGCTTGAAAAACGCTCTGGAAGCATTGATATAATTTCTTTTCATTTTTCCAAGCAATCTGCCTGCTTTCAGCACCACAGCTGTTCCCAGGCATAGCTGCCACCTGATGGAGTAACTCTGGGCTGGAATATCAAATGGGGAGCTGTGGAATAAATTGAAATGCCAGACTGGAAGAAGAATAATTTTGCCTGGGAAACTCAAGGAATTGCTAAGAATACCAAGGAAACTCTGCTACATCCAAGCAAATTTGTTCAGACCTGGGGCTGTGGTGCTGCAGAAATAACATTTACCAGCTTGGCAGATGTTCTGTGGTGGGATCCACAGAAATCCAGAGCTGCTTTGCCAACACCCTCCTGCAGAGCCATGGAATTACTGAGGGGAACAGGGAGCAGAGAAATAGAAACAGAAATAGCAAGGATGCAGATGTGAGGGTGTGATTTGGGTCACTGGGGCAAACTGGAGGTGTGAGAAGGAGAAGCTGAGGAAGAAGCTTGTCCTTCAGGAAGGGGAGCTGTCTCAGCTGGACAGCCCAGGGACCAGTGGAGAGCCTGGAAAACATCAGCACCTTTTGCATTCTACAGTTGGCCTATCCCAGGAATTGATTTCATACCACTGGGTGCTCTCTAAAGGGGTTTTAAGAGCATTTCACTGAATTTTGTGTCTTCAAGACACAAAGCAAAAGATTCCTGCTATGAGGAGTGCAGCTCACAGCTCCTTAGGAATTCTTTCCCCTCTGCTGCAGTTGAGAGCAGCTGCATTGTGCACGTCAGGAAAGGGACTTTTCCCACCTGTCCTAGTGAGCAATGCTTGAATCATGCCTGCCATCCTCAACTGGCTCTGCACTGATACACAGAGATAAAAATACAGGGGTTGGACAGTGCTGCATCATAAATATAGAAAGAAAAATCAGAGACAAGGGATAAACCCAGCCTGTTTCTGGTCAGCAAAACCAAGGGAAAACACCCACTCTGGAAATGCATTTAGATCCTGTATGGGGTGCTGTGCACCCCCTCTGTCCCCCTTTTCCTGACAGAAAGGGGATTCCAGCATTTTATGGCACTGCCAAGAGCTCACCCCTGCAGCTCTTCCTGCCCTCAGCTCTGGGGTGCCAGTGGCCCCACCCGGGGCTGTTGGGGTCACAGCCCTGCGCTGGGCTGGGGTCCCCAGCTCTGGTTTGTCCCCCAGCACTGGCTTTGTCCCCCAGCACTGGTTTGTCCCCATCTCTGGGTTTGTCCCCCAGCACTGGTTTGTCCCCAGCTCTGGTTTGTCCTCCAGCACTGGCTTTGTCCCCCAGCACTGGTTTGTCCCCAGCTCTGGTTTGTCCCCAGCTCTGGTTTGTCCCCCAGCACTGGTTTGTCCCCAGCTCTGGTTTGTCCCCAGCACTGGTTTGTCCCCCAGCACTGGTTTGTCCCCAGAACTGGTTTGTCCCCAGCTC
>VYZP01021276.1:61382-95719 GCA_013400635.1 Hypocryptadius cinnamomeus
TTTGTCCCCCAGCACTGGTTTGTCCCCAGCACTGGTTTGTCCCCAGCTCTGGGTTTGTCCCCAGCCCCTGTGCCAGGCCTGGTGCTGTGCTGGAGGCTCCAGCCTGTCACCCACTGCTGCCTTGGCACAGTTTACACAGGAGATAAAATCATGTCCTGGCAAGCAATCAATTCTCCCTCAGGTGGTTTAACAGCCTCTCACTAAACTCCCAGAGAGCCCAGCAGATTTGAAGTAACTCCTCAAAGGGAAGGCTGACACTTTTATGGGAGCTGGTTGCTGGCTCCTTCTGCTCCTGCCCTGTGTCTGTGTTTTTGCTGGGCTGGGTGAGGGGTGTCAGTCCTGGCTCCTGCCACCCACCCACACGAGTTGCTGTGCTCACAGCTGCTTTCTTTCCTTCAGGAATTCAAAATCAAAGAGGGCATCTGCTTTATCAGGGGATCATGACCTACTGCTACAAATCTCGTACTGCTACATGTGGTGAAACACATTTCTATCCACAGCTGGGTATTCTTGCTTGTTTTATGTTATAAACTTCCTCTAAGAGCCAGCACAAGGACTTAAACTTCAGTAGCCAAAGAGAACTTTACTCACGGTTTTCCTTCTGTCTGGAATTTTTCACATCCTTAACGTGACCTTTATGCAAGTCTTGAGTCATAAAGATTTTAAAATTCAGTATAATAAGCTAGAGATGACAAAGTTGCCCTGCCACAGCTGAAGTAGTAAAGATTCTAAATGAGTCACAGAAATTATATTTTTATAATACTCCACCAGGACCAGGCTGCTGAACTCAGTTTAGTTTTCTACAACAAACTCTAAAAATATTCGCTTACCACTCAATCAGAAATATTTTGGTTGGGTAACTAAGTAAACACAAATACAGAACATTAATAAAGGCTTTTTCTCCCCTTTCTTTATCCACCTCTTTCCATAATTAGGCTGACAGATTGTCTCAGAGAAATGAAATTTGGACAGATATTTCTGAGAGCTCAGTAATTGAATATCTTGAGATACTCCCCTTCAGAGGCAGTGCTAATATTAAAAACAATGCAAGAACATTTCATAGCTTTGGGCACACTGAGCAATGTGTTAAGGCTATGTCAATGCTTGAACAGTATTTTAAAGTTGAAAGTGAACAAAGTGGCTGCCAAAAGCTCCCAAGGCAGTGTCCAAAACGAGAGCTACTGACGCCAACGAGCACCTTCCTGGGGATCTGGGGGATCTCCTTTGCTTTTGGGATTTGATCAGTAATGTTTGACCTCACAACTAGAAATTTTCAGCTTCCCAAAGCTCAGGGGAGTTTTGCCCCTCACAATTAACTGAGTTTATTTCCAGTGAGGGCACCTTAAAATGCCAAAATCCTACTGTTATGTCCCAAACCTGGGGCGGTGGCCTGAACCCCCAACATTGCAGGGCTGCAGCTCTCTGGTCTCATCTAGGATTTGGGGTAAAGCATTTTGGTAATGTTTCTGACACCTAATTCAATTCAACAAAGGGGGATTTAAGGTATGAACCCTGGAGTTAGTGTCCCCTGGGGTGACACGGGCCCTGAGGACTGCGGGTGAGCAGCTCTGTGCAGCTGCACACTTCCCAAAGTTCCAGCACGACTCTTTGCACATCGGGACTTCCCTTCCTTTCACTCATCTGCTCACTGCAGCTCTCCCAACAGAATCTCCTTCTCATCCATCTGTGTCCTTTCCAAGATATTTCTGTGGGCTCCAGCAAACCCACCCCAACCCCTGCCCTCGCATCCCCAACTCACCCAGTGGCAGCACAATGAAGAAGGGGAGCCAGCACAGGATAAACATGCCAACCACAATTCCCAACGTCTTGGCCGCCTTCTTTTCTCTGGAGAATTTTAAAAGTTTGAAAGCTAAGGAGTTCCTGGGGTTGTGACCCTTGGATTTGGTGTTGTTCAAGGAGTCCTCGTGAACGTGCTTGTAGTGAATCCGTAAGGTCAGCTCCTTGGAGTTGGACATTTCCTTCATCACCCCAGCTTCCAGGTTCCTGGTAGTCCTTTTGGCCACGATGTAGACCCGGCAGTACATGACGAGGATGACAATTAAAGGGATGTAAAAGGAGCCCAGGGAGGAGAAGAGGGCATAGAAGGGCTCCTCGGTGATCCGGCACTCCCTGTCGTCCTGCGGGGCCGGCTCCTTCCAGCCCAGCAGAGGCCCGATGGAAATCACCATGGACAGGACCCAGACACCCAGGAGAGCTAAAATCGCCCTTCTCCTGGTGACCAGCGTGGGGTACTGCAGGGAGTACCGGACCCCGATGTACCTGTCGATGGAAATGGCACACAGGCTCAAAATAGAGGCTGTGCAGCACAGCACATCCACTGCTGCCCAGATGTCACAGAATATCCTCCCCAAAACCCAGTAGCCAAGCACTTCCAGCGTGGCAGAGAACGGCAGGACAGTGAAACTCAGCAGCAGGTCTGCTATGGCCAGGTTAATGATGAAATAGTTCGTAGGGATTCTTAAGTGTCTGTTGCAAGCCACTGAGAGAATTACTAGGATATTACCTATGATAGCAAAGAGAATAAAGGCACCGAGGATCAGCCCCACAATGATCGCCCTGCTGGTGGCCAAGGCAGGTGAATCCAGGTCGCTTCCTGTCTCGTTGGAGTTGTTTGCAGAAAAATTGCCATAATTTAGTGCAGAGCCTTTGAAGTATCCCGGTATTGATGTATTGGATGTATCGCCAAGGTAGGTATTCATCTTAAAATTCATCCTCCATAGCAAGCTGGGGTCGTGTCCCTCGGCGAGTCAGCTCAAAGTCATCTCCGGACCCGCGAAGTGGCTGCAGAGCCGCGGGCAGTGCGAGCAGGGGAATTCATGGTCCCGGGGAGCCGCAGCCCCGGCACGGGGAGCCCGCCCGGCCCGGGCAGCCCGGGGAGCCGGAGCCACCGCGCGGGGCTGCTCCGCGCCCCGGCACTGCCCGGCGGAGCCGCTGCAGCGGCAGCAGCGGCAGCAGAGCAGCAGCGGCAGCAGAGCAGCAGCGGCAGCAGAGCAGCAGCAGAGCAGCGGCAGAGCAGCAATCCTGCCCGGAGCCGGGGGAGCTGCGCTGCTGCCGTGCCTGACACGGGGCGGGCTCTGCGCTGGCCCCGGAGCGGCCGCGCCGGAGGCGGAGGGACAGAGGGACAGAGGGACCGGGGGACAGACAGACAGACAGACAAAGGGACTGAGGGGCCGAGGGACAGAGAGACAGAGAGACAGAGGGACCGAGAGACCGAGGGACCGGCGGACAGAGAGACAGAGAGACAGAAGGACAGAGGGACAGAGGGACCGAGGGATGGCCCCAGGTCCCTGCAGGGCTCCGCCGTGCGGGGCCAGTGCGGTGACCCTGCGGTGGCTGTGCGGGGACTGTCGGTGGCTGGGCTGTGACAGTGCGGGCACAGTGCGGTGGCGGTGGCAGTGCGGGGACAGTGCGGTGACTGTCAGTGGCTGTTGGTGACTGCGCGGTGGCCCAGACCCAACCGTCTGTGACAGTGCGGGGACCGTGCGGGGACAGTGAGGGGACAGCAGTGAGTGAGGGGACAGCAGTGAGGAGACAGCAGCGGGGACAGCAGTGAGCAAGGGGACAGCAGTGGGGACAGCAGGGGACAGCACTAGACGGCAATGCCGGCCGGGTGACACCGGGAGAACATCACGATCTTTAACTCGTTGGCCACAGGACCCTGCAGTGCAAACCTGTAAAAAACCAGCTGCATTGTCTGAGAAAGAACTTCCTTGGTGGGACGTGGTGAAAAAAGCAGTTTCGGGACAAAATGATCTGTTACCCTTTTGCCCGTTAAGGAAATATATTGGAGTTTATTTTGTGAGTCACATATCATTTTAGAGCGCTAATCATCTCCTAAGGACAAATAGCTTGGTTCCAAAAATCCCTGGTTTATTTGTACTATTCATTATTCAGTACTGCTATTCAATATTCAATGATGGCATAAAGTTTGTTTCTAATTAAGAATCTGATAATAAAATAAAATTGTAACAGATCAGCAAAATGTTGATGCTGTTCCGTACTCCTGTGCTGGGCACCTTTGTGCCTTCATCTCCTCTTTTCCACCTCTGTAACTTTTCCAGGCAGAGGTTATTGTGAACCCCAGCCCTGAGCAGAGCTGAGCACCCCCACCCACAGCCCAAGGGAAGGCAGAAACAAGGATTTACTTTAGGAAATACTTTACCTTTAGTCCTCTGATGCTGAAGTATCTTCCTGAATCTTTGCTCAGGGCTCTGAGGTCAGTGATGTTGTTAACTCATCGTAGCTCTGCGAAGAGTCATCCTCTTACAGTAGCCTATAAAGCAAAATGTAAGGAATGATTTATTCTGTAGATAATAGCCTTTAATGTCAAAAGTGGCTTCTCGGTTTCTTCATCTTGTGACGCTTTGGGGAGAAATCTCAGATCTTCAGAACTCAGTGCCATGAAAAACAACAAGTGAGAGATTTGCTGAATATAAAACTGCCAAAATCCTGTTCTCAACTTTCTGCCATCAGATGACGTCCCCCAGCTGTTGTCTGCTGTACTCTGGGTTACTCTATATTGATTCTCCTGTTACAAAATGTACTGTGTTTAAAATAAAAACTTCATATTTAATAAGGCAGCTATGGCTGAGACTTGCAGCTGACTGCTGGTTTTTAGGACAAACCTTGTAAACAGAAGTTGAATTTTAGTCAGGGAGTGCATGGCAGATGTTGGTGTGGCCCTTCCCAGCAGCAGGGCTGTGGCAAAGCTTTGTTGTTCAGAAACTTCCCTTTGAAACGCTCAGAAGAATGACAGGATAATGCCATGGAGTCACTGGAGGGAAGAGGAACAAACACTGGATTTAGGAGCTTCACCTCAGTTTTTCTGCCCTGCCCTGTGCATGGCAGAGTTCTCAGTGCTGAAGAGGCAGGCAGCAGCTGGACTTGGGGCATTCACCCTTCACACTTCCAGCTCCTCTGGGCTCCACTCTCAGCACTGTCTGTGATTTCTGGCCGTGCTTCTCTGCCTTGTCTGTGAGTTCCTCAGGCTGGGGGCTCTGTCCTGGGGCCACAGCTCTGCCCTGGTGCCACCCAGTGCAGTGCTGGTGGCACAGAGGGCACAGAGTCACTGCAGCCTCTGTCTGCTGGGGGCTGAGCTACACCCATTTAAAACAGTTTGATAAGATCATTACCTCAGACATAACCCTGTTACAGCCTTTGGCACATGAGAAAATGTGATCAGTGCAGAATGTGAGAGGTTGGGTAAGAAAAGCTTGTGAGGATGTGAATTGTCAGCTGGCATCGTGTGGGGCATGCCCGGCCTGCCAAGGGGAACAGAGTGCCCTGAAACTGCTGCCTGCCTTTGGGCACACTCCAACCAGACTTTGTAGTCCCAAGGAACCAGATCTTTCAGCAGCCTTTCAGCAGCCACTTCCAGGAGTCAGCTGGTTCCAGGACACAGTGCCCACAGCAGAGGAGAGGGCAGAGGGAAGGGAGCGGGTCCTGGCTGCTCATGGCTGGACTAAAACATTTGCTCAGCACTGGGACCAGTCTGCTTCCCTTCCTGGAGCTGCTTTCTGTGCCCTCAGGAGGAAAGAACAGACAGAAAAACCCCACTCTAGGGGCCAAAGGAAGACAAAGCTGTGGCTCATCTCCCACAGCCCCCGGAGGAGCCAGGTGTGTTCTCACAGCCCTGCTCACCAGGCATGCAAAAACAAACCCTGGATAATCATGAGCCTGAGCTGGTGAATGCTTACAGATTGCTCTGAGATCTTCAGCAGCAGGTGCTGTAAGAGAACCAAATGTATTGAAACTCAGATACCAGCATTAACTCTTTACCTGCCTGGGGGAGGGGGAATGGAACAGGCACTGTGAGAAAAGGGGACTTTTTCTGCCACAGGTTTGAGGTGGCACTTGGAGCCAGTCAAAGACACCTGCTCAGAGAAGTGCAGATAGGATCCATGGCAGAGTTCCTTTCATCCAGATGAATCACAGTGTTCAATGAAAAAGTGAATTTAATAGCCCAAAGATCCTAGTCAATTATACTTCAATAATGCTCCCAGAGTCATTTTTCAATGACTCCTTCATTGAAAGAGGAGCCCTTTAGCAGGGGGCTGTGCTCCTTTCCCTCATTTGCAAATGTTAAAACATGTGCTGCCATTTGGATCTGATTCTGAGACACAGCAGAGACACTCCCAGGGCCCTTTTGCAGCACTGCTCCTAACTGGGCACGGGGGATGAGCTGAGGCAGGAGTTAAATGGGAATATCTCCATAAAGTGTTATACAATCCCACTGCAGCCTTTCCATCTCACTGCTCTGCTCTCTTCTCTGACATTAAAGCATTACCAAGAAGTGGAGTGAGGAGCTGGGCTTGGGGAAGGTTTTGGGTGTGATTGTGGTTGGGTGTTTAGGTTCCTGTGATGAAGAATTGTATCTACAGCTCTGAGAACGTGTGAATGTCTGGCTCTAGATTGTGTTCAAAACAGAGCTTCTCTGTAGGGGGGTCCTTAAAACTATATTGATAAAAAGATTAAATTTGTCTGCTTTTGATAGAAACATCAGTGTTAGCTACAGAGCTGCACTTAATTATTGCTTGTTTTATTAATTACAGTGGAGAAGGTTGGTACTGTACCTTTGCAGAGCTGGTACAAGGCTCCTTCCTCAAGTCTTTCTTCTGGAAATCACAAAAATCACACAGTGTCATCCACAAAATGTATTTGCTTCATTTGCATTCTTTCTGAGGGGCAGAACTTTGTCCTTCATGGAAAACCTCTTTGGCTCAGCCAGAATTATAAAAACTTCCCAGAGACATTGGAAATACACTGGATTTTGGTTTCCTTACCTTTCGTGATTAACAAGGAACGCATTTCCTTGGCACACACAAACCCTGAAACCCAGGAAAGGGCATTTCCATTATGAGAAGTGAAAAAATACATTTAAAATGCTAATTTGCAGTTGTACAGTTGTGATATTTAGAGCCTTGTGGGTTTATTTTCAGAGTAAGGGAAATATCTCTGAGGTTTGTATTAACAGCCAAGGTTATTAGCTGGAACTTGCCAAAACAGGATTGCACACACTTGCAATTTGGAATAATCTTTTTTTCTGTACTTATTCAGTGCTTGTCATTTTAATGTAAATAGGATTTCAAGAGCATTTTTTGGGTAGAATTAACTAAAATACAATTATTTTCACGCTGTCACCGGCTCTTAAATCCCCTCCCAGACTTAGGTTTTGCAGGCCCATTGCCCACACTAAACCATGTTTTTTCTCACTGTGCATTTCTGCCAGAACTGTGCTGGAGACTCTCAAAATTATCAGTAATTTCTCAGTTATTGATGGAGGCCTTGTCTCAGAGGCTTTGTGAGGGGGATGCCAGCATTGGACTGTGCATTGGGGTGGGAAAATCAGTGTTTGGGAAAAGTGAGTCCCTGCCTCGAGGAGAGAGGGAGGAGCAGGAGCAGGAGCAGGAGCAGGGGCAGGGGCAGGAGCAGGGGCAGGGGCAGGGCAGGAACAGGAGCAGGAGCAGGAGCAGGAACAGGAGGAGGAACAGGAGCAGGAGCAGGAACAGGAACAGGAACAGGGGCAGGAGCAGGAGCAGGAGCAGGAGCAGGAGCAGGGCAGGTCCTGCTGTCCTGGGCTGTCCTGGCTGTGCCAATGGCACCTCCTGGCCAAAGGAAGTGCAAATCCCTCCCAAAGCTCTGCCTGACTGCCCTGAGGAAAGAGGATTTCTGCCTGATCCCACCTGGAGAGGATCCAAACCCAGGGAACTCTCTGACTCTGCAATCTGTCAGAGTTTAAATCCAAATTTCAGGGACCTTAAGGGAAACAGGGGAGGGGAAACAGTTGAATTCTGGTGGAGAGGCTGGAGGGGTCACCAGGCTCTCCTGGAAGGATTCTTTACTTTGCTCCACATTTCAGCTGTTTCAGAACTTGCCTCTTTTGGGGTAGAATTATAATGGAATAAATTTGAGGTTTTAATCTCTCTGTTCTAGAGCTGAGAAATTCAAATTAATACAGTCTGCCCAGTCTTTTTTTAAAAAGGCTGGTTATATTTAGTTACATTAAATAAGTTAAACTTCATTGAAAATATTTAACCTGAGATTAAAAGGGCAGGAATTAAATGCTGAAAAAAGAAAACCATTTTAAACACAGCACAAAGCTCCTGTTACTCACTGGCATAAACCAACGTTGTGCCAAGGGCTGAGCAAGATTAGGAGCAGCTCCGAGGTGTTTGTGGCTCATGAAACAAGCCCTGATAAAGTGGCTGAGGTGACCACAGTGCTATAAATCTCCACACCTCAGGAAATAAACTTGGAGGTGAATTCAGGCTGGATAAAGCTCCTCATGCTGCCACAAGTAATTAATTTCTGTGCCTCCTTCTCAGTGATTTCTTCACTGTAAGAATGAGGTACCCAGCCCAGAGGAATATTGGTAACACAGCAGAAATGTGGCTGGGAAAGGGATTTTTCAAAGATATCTGGGCTGAGTGGGAATTTTGCCATCTTGAGAGTTTTCACCTTCATCTTTAAGCACCACAAGACCTCAGAAACTTCTGGAAACTCCTGTGCACCAGGATTATTTCTGTACCAATGACAGCCCTCCCTTTGAGTTTAAATACCCTGATGGTTTATTCTGCCTGTAAGAGGTCACAGGAATTTGGTGCCCAAAGTCCTGGGACTTTTAAATTTCAACTTTCATTTTCCAGGTGGGACATTTGCGTGAAAGATCAGTATTTCCTAAAAAAAACCCCAACATAAACTTATTTTCTACCTCTCTCCACATCACTAAGGTCTGATCATGGTGTGCACAGTACTTAATTTCAGCTTTATGACATTTAGAACTTGCAATTGCAGCATAAATGTCTTATAGCCAGTGAGTGGCTGGGCACCACTGCTGCTGAACACAGAAATTCATCTTCCAGGGCTGATGTACAGCCCCATTCTGATGTTTTGCCTTGATGAAAATGCCTGGGAGTGGCAGGGAATAACTTTTATATTTGCAATAATATAGGCCTTAAAATATGGACCAAGATCTTAGTTCAGTGAGATTGATATCTCTCTATCATCTAATTTATCTGTTCCTTTAATAAATCTGTATTTAGATCTATTTCAGGGTATCTTTACTGGAATTAAGCAATTTTTCTAACCTTGAAGCATTTTTGACATCTATTTTTGTTAAAATATGGGTGTCTCTGAGGAGAAGGAAGTCTAAACTCCTTGTCTTGCTGCTTCCATGAGAAGCTGGAAATCTGTATTCTTCCTCCCTAGCTCAATAATTACCCAGTCATTCCTTTGCTGAACTCATTGCAGCAAAAATAATAATGCTAAAGGGCAGAATTCCTTGGAGAAGGATTGCAAATGGACAGAAAGCTGCTTTTGGTGCAGGGCTGAAAACATCAGGATAATAAGGAAGCAAAGGACAAAGAGGAGCTCTTTGCTCTACAGGAAGGGAATGAAAGGAAGAACTTTTGGGAAAATAAAGCAAAAGGAACCGGGACAGTGACTTCTGTCAGATCTTCAAATGTGCCAGTCCTTAAAGCTGTACATCCAACTGGAGGGGGAATTTTGCACAATCCCAAAGTCTGGAACTTGCTGAGAGAAAATGTCTCTTTTGTGTCTTTTCTTCTAAGGGAATCTGGACCCTCCTATTAAGGAGTGAACCAAAATATTCCCTTTTCTCATTATTAACACTCAGCTTGTGAGCCAGGGGTTGAAGTGCTGCTGCTTCTTCTCCTTCACAGCAGAGTTTGAATGCACAAACACCTCATCACACTTTAAATTATGCATTAGTGGTTTCACACTCCTCAGAGCAAATTAAAGAAGCATGTGCTACTCCATCTTTTAGAGATGAGTGCAAGAGACAAACCAAGGGATTTTTCCTTTTAAATTCAAAGTTTAAATGTATTTTTCAGTAGTACCCAGTGCATCAGTTGAACTCTCAGTAGCCAGAACACAAACTATAGATGGAACTGTGAGAGCTTTGAAGAAAAGAATTAGAGTTTGGCTTGTATTTTCTGTTAAATGAACACTGAACTCTTCTTTGAATTAATGTTAAATATTCATGAATCTGTTATTTTCCCCATATTTTGTTCTTGTGAGAAGCCATAAAAATCTATAAGCAGTCTTCATTTCTCCAGAGAAAAATTAGGTGAGAGAAAACATCTGTTTCTCTCTTTTTCCTGTCAAGATTTGGAATAATTATATCAACGGTTTAAGCAACTGGGAAAGACCTAATTCTATTTAATTCTGATTAAATGTGTATTAGGTATGAAAGCAAACTGCATTGTGCACTGTGTGATAGTGGAGGGCAGCAGGGGAGCAGTGGAAACGTTTATTTGGTGGAACTGAACTGATCCCTGCTGCTCCCCATATTCCTGAGCTGATGTGGCTGCTGCTTTTCCATGTGGGAGCACGAGAGGGTCTGGAATCACAGGGGGCTCATCCAGGGAAATCCTGGAGTCAGAAAACACAGAGCACCTTGGCAGGTCTGGCTGGGATGATCTGCCTGCTCTGGGATTTCATTTGGGCTCTGGAACTTGGGAGCACCTCTGAGTGCCCCCAAACACAGCTCTGGATTTGGCATTTCCCACAGACACCACGGGGCTGGGATCCAGGCACACCAGGGCAGAGCCTTTTCCTGAAAAGGTTCCCTGTAACGTCCCAAGTGTCCCCTCTGGAAGTGTTTTCCAAGAACAAAGTCCTGCGGTGCTGCAGCTGCTCCAGGCCTTTGCCTAACTGAGAGAATGAGGAGGATTTTATTGCAATTTACTTTTTTCTACACTGCAAGAGATATTCCTGAAAGTGTCAGAAGTCACCATGAGTCAGAAATGGAAGTGAGCTGAAGGCAGCAGCTCTGATCCATCAGGGATAATGGATTCCTTTCCAGGGAGTGTTTGCAGGATCATTCCAGGAGCACCGGCCAGTGCACCATCTGTGTCCTGCCCTGGATAAAATCCCATCATCTTCCTGTGTCCTGCCCTGGATGAAATCCCATCATCTTCCTCATCTGGGGTGCAAAGAGTTAATGATGAGTAACCGTGGCCAGGAAAATGGCAGAGGAATAGCTGAGAGGAGCAGCTGTGCATGGATCTGCCCAGAGCATTGAGGGACAATCCCTGGGAGCCTTTGGAGAAGCTGGATGCACCCATGGATGTTCTGCACTGCAGTCTGTGAAGGCTGAGGCATCAGCAGCATCCTCCTGGATTTAGATATTGCCAATGGTTTCTGGTCCCTGTGATTTTTAATTCTATAAAATACACCTTTTCAAACAAACAGGAGGTTGTCCTTTAGGGATAATCTGTGGAGAGCTGAGGTGTGGGGGGTTGTTTGGGTAGTTTGTGTCCCCAAGATGCAGTGCTTGCACAGACCTCGTCCATTCCAAGCCCATTAGTCGGTGTTTGCTGTAATTAGGAGTGACACTGGTGACTCCAGCCCCACACGTTTCCTTCAGGAGCAGCAACCCAAGCAGGCAGTGCCTGCTCCAAGTCAGTGATGCCAGATGAAGTCATTGCACTTGTCAGTCACTCTGGCACCACTCTCCTGGTTAGAAACTTGCCCTTTTTGGGCAGGAACCACCCAACAGCTCTGGGCCTTAAGGATGTTTGGTTGTAAGCAGAAACTGCTCCAGCAGTTGGGTAAAAAAGACCTCACCTTCAAGGGCATCTGAGGAAAGAGCCTCCTGACCTACATGTGCCAAGAATCCAGCTCCAGCTCCACTCCTCCCAGCCCTCTGCAGTGAGGGGAATATTTGCCCGTGATGAAGATAATGGCAGAAAATATGTATGAGAATGAGTCACTGAAATTTTTGTTCAGAGGGCAATATCCAGCATCCCCAGAGACCTTTATTTATAGCCTGAGCAAACTCCACAGAGTTGCAGGAGGACAAATGAAAGTGTAGGAGAAGCTGAAGTAATGAGTAATGATAACTCCAACAGGCTCTTTCCATCACAAATTAAGTGAGCACATCATGGTAGTAAATCTCCAAAAGAGCTCAGACGGTTTTATCTCTGTGGAGCCTTGAAAGACTTTTTGGAATACACGCTGGAGTAAAAGTTTCATTTCATGGTTGCCTCTAGTAGATGTCTAGAATAGAAGCAACTGCAGATCTGGAGAATATTCAGAATAATGACCGTGTCATCCTTGTGTCTGTCCTCAGTGCTGCCCCTCAGGGTGTGGTATTGCCATCAATGAAATATATTAATAAATGAAATATGTTCATATATGAAATCCATTCAGGGACACAAAGTGTTCACAATTGCAATGTCAATTGTGAGCTCAGTGCTGCCGAGGAGGGGATGCATCTCCAGCTGCAGGGCTGGCTTGCATGGGGAATGCAAAGTGCTCCTTCCAGGAATGAAGGGAGCTCCCAAAGAGGCTCTAACTGAGATTTTTTTTCACTGTTTCTTGCTGGATTGTACCATAAGAAATTTCCAAATGCCTGAAATATAAACTGTTCCTCTGGCAAGCAAATAATTTAGAGTTGATTTAGAGAATTTTTCAGCAGAACAGATTTTCATCAATTTCTTTGAAGTATTTCCAAGTTCTTTAAGATTTTCTGTAACTCACACTTTCCACTGGAACCTGGAGAATTTGCCAAACTTTCTCTTGCTGTTCCATGGCAGGAAGGAAGCTGTGATTAGAATCAGGGAGGTAAAGGCCCATCAGACACAGCTCATAGCAAAGTCATTCCTTGGAATTCTGGGTCAGCCCTCAGATTCCTCCTCCCCCTGTCTCAACACCCCACTGCTCACCCAAATGGCCCTCATATTTCTCTCCTTTCCCATGGTTTTGAAGAGATTCATACATCTGTTTTTTCCTTTCCCTGTCCCTGGCTCTGTTCTGTGAATGCTTTCAGGCAGGTTCCCAGCTGTAGATTCACCCCCCAGCAGGAAGATCAGATAAATTCTGGAATCACAAGTTGATATAGAAGAATTCAACATTTAGGGATGAAAATTAGGGCTTTTCTCCCCACATTTAGACTGAAGAAATGATAGAAAATGTTTGGTGGAATTTAAACACTATTGTAGCTATGGCATTGACCTCACTTGGCTTGGTAGAAACAAATTATGAAGTGGACATCTCCAAACTGCTCCTTTTCCTTTGTGTGCACCCAGAGGGTACAACACAGGCTGCTCTGGGCTGGTCTGGTGGCTGAGCCATCCCTCCTGCCAAGGGTTTTGCTAAGCTGGGGCTGCAGCTGATTGACCCCTCGAGCTGCAGGGAAAGGTCAGCCAAAAACGAGAAGAATTTTCACAAGCTTGGCCAGTGCTGCTGGGAGAGGTCCCTGCAAAAAGGCTTTTGGATTTCTGGTTCACAGGCCATGAGAGGGAGATGTTCTCATACAGAACACTGGGATGGAGAGGACTTTGTCCTGCATGGATCAGGATGGGATCCTCTGGAAGTGCCACCTCTGAGCTCTGCCCATGGCCATGCTACACCAGGGGTGAGCTCCACAGCTCCTCAGGGAAAAACCCCAGCCCTGGGCCCCGCTGGGAGTCTGGAGATCACTGCTGCTGTGGCAGCCAACAAAACCAGATGCACTTGGGCTGAAATCATCAGGGACTCGCCACATCCTGGAGCAGGAGCTGCTGCCCCAGGGAGGAGCTGTGGGGCCAGGGCAAGTCAGCACAAACTGAGGTCATTTAGGGCTGCTGCCAGACCCCCCTGCCAGTGCCATCCCACCCTCTGTCCTTGTCACTGATCCACGGGCTCTTGCCTCCCTTCCTAAAGCTCCCAGCTCAGCTTAGTGAATTAGTCCAGGCCCATGACCCCCCCAGGCTGGAGCTCTCCAGACGTTGTTTCACTGGGTGTTTTACTCCTGGCTTCTCCCTGTGACTGCAGTCAAGTCCTGGCTGCTTGAACCCAGCTGTGATTTACGTTTGATGAGGACACTGAGGCTGCAACTCTCAGCCTCTTCCTGCAGATTTCTGCTCCTGATTCATCGCTCTCCTCACTGATTATCCCGACATTCATGGATTGAGTAATGGGCACGATGGGTTTGTACTGAGAGGAGCTCTCAGCAGACTTACAGCACATATTTTGACAGGGGATGGATGTTCTGGGTTACATCTAATAGCAATTTAATGAATATTTTATTAAAATAAACGTAGTTAATGCTTTGTGGCTGTGTGGAGCAGTAACTGCCTACAAAGCTGTGGTTAGGAAAGCTTCAAGCTCATGGCAAATTTCCTGTTCCTAGAGCAGGATCTTCTTTCTCAGCACCATAAGGCCAGAGGGACACATATGCTGCTAAATGCTTGTTCTGCAAGTGAGAATGAGTGCACGATTGTGAGGAAAAACATTCGGTTTCTACTGTTGAGCAGTGAAATTTCAGCACGATGAAATCCTGTGCTGCTGCCAAGACAGTGTCTGAGACAAGTGGAAAAGTTTCCAAGCTTTGAGACTTTCAGAAAATTCCACAAATAAAACCCCACATCCCAGTTTATTGGGGATGCAGGACTGCACTTTGGGGAGAGGGTTTTTTTTCTTCCTGAGCAAGGGCTTGGTATCCAAGTGTCTCCAGCCTGGATTAGAGAAGCTTTCTTGCAAATCAATGTATTTTTAAAAGGTTTTCTCCCACCTCCCTGGTTTGCACAGACATAGAGGTTTGACACTAACAGGATGAAAAGCCCTGCACCTTTCCACCTCGCAGGCAGCTCTGGTCTGGCTGTGTTGCTATCAGTAAACCCCCACAAATTCCCTCAAAGTGACACTTAAAATTAACAGGAGAATATTGGCAGGGTGATAAACACAGACAAGAGCAGAGGTTCCAAGGAAGAAGGAATTAAGGAGGGCGAGGTGGGATGAGTTTTCCCTTTGATGGATCTGTGTCTCATCTGCAGTTCCAGCAGTCACAGTGGGAGTTTTCACTCTGTCATAATTATGTGGCAGCAATCACATTTTCTTTTAGCACAAACCTTCATCTCCTTCAATTTTCAAGTATCCTATGCTAAACTGAGGAAAACCAGGTTACTAATTAGGACTTGGAGTCAGCCCTGGGAACAAATCTGCAGCCCAAAGAAGTTGTTTGCAGCTGTGATGAAAATCCCCACATTTCTCCCTACTCCAGTCTAGTGGATATCAGGATTTTCGGTCACAGCATCCCTGTCAGAGGGAGTGCAGTGAAGCTCTGGGGTGTGAGAACCTCCTCATGTTCTGTGCTCACTGCAGTGCAGAGAGAAGGGCCAGGAGGGACAGCAGGAATGGGATTCTCCTCTCCAGGGAACAAGAGCCTGAGGAGATGATGCCTTCAGTTTGAGCTTTCATATTCCCAGACTCTGCACTGCATTGGTCCAGAGCTCTGAACTCCATATCAGTGTCAGCAGCTCTCCTCACAGCTCAGTCACACAGAACAATCCTTTTCCAGCCCAGAACCAAGGACACCGCTGCAGCTTCAGCCCAAAAAGTGCAAACAACAGGGAATGGAGGAGAGCAGCCTGGGAGGGTGGGACTGCATCACCTGGAGCTGGAATTGGACAGTGAACCCCAGGATGGAAATGGACCCAAACTGATCAAAGTGTGAAAACTCGTGCCCAGGAGTCCATCTGGGGTGGAGCCACGGCCGGGCTCTGGCACTGCCCGAGGTGTGTCCTGTGAAGGGCTTTGAATAAATCCCTGCTTTATTCCTGATCTCTGCCCAGCCTCTGCTCCAGGCAGCCTCTCAGGCATCAGAGAGGGCTCAGAGCAGCCACACCTGCCCTTCCCACCTGCAGCTGCACATCTTCCAAATGGGGAGGGGATTTTAGGCAATGTTTGCACATGGAGCAGACGGAAAATAGGAAATGAGGAAGTGGTGGCAAACCCTGGAAGGGAAAAGCAGAGCTTTGAAAGGCTCCAAACCCTCCTGGCCCACCCCCCAGTCCAGCAGGTGGGAATTAGAAAGATTTGCCTCAAATTCACCCCACCTGAGGAGCCATCTGAGAGTCTGGCACCTGAGGTTGTGGTCGGCCTGCATTTGGGGCAGGGTGGATGAGTCTCCTCATGGGGAAGGGTATGTCTTGATTCCTTTTGATTTGAGCAGGAAAATCATCCCAGCAGAACTTCACTATCTAAAGATTTTTGAGTATTTTTATTAAAGAAGTCTTACCATAAAAATTAGCTTTAATTTTGTCTAGCATAAGGAAAAAAAACTCCATCACATCCCCCTTTCTGGAGGAGGCATCCATTGTATTTAATTTCAGAGCAGTTTTACATGCCAGCAACAGGAATTTAATTACTATCTCCTTTTCTAATTAATTTCAATGACTTTAATTATAATTTTCTGCAATGGCCAATGCTTTGGACACTTCATATAATTATAAGAGATTGCTATGTGATTTTGCATTAATGAATATTCACTGGTTAGAGGAATCTCAATATCTCTTATTATTAAAACGTTCCAGAATCAAATTCAGTGATAGCCTAAAGCTGGGTTGCAGAGCCATCATTTTTCAGGTGATTGAAGAAATGAGAAGTTCCTGTTGTTTTCCAGCTCCATCTCTGTTGCAGCAGGAGATGCACAGCTCAGGAGTCTGTTTTGCTCAGTGAAATGGAAAACATGAAAACACTAACCCAGAAATTAATTAGAAATGGGCTGAGACACAAGAATGAGCCTTGAATTTTAAACATATTAAATTGGAGGGAACGAGTAGTTCCTCTTCATCTTCTGGGTTCAGATAGAGAGGGGAGGGAACAGGACAGGGAGGAGCTGGATTTGAGCAGCACTGGGCAGGAGGAGCTTGGCTCAGGCCCCCAGTGTTTATTTGTGAACAGGAGCAATAATTGATGTTTCTCCAGCTGCACAACTGCTCTGCATCTCTTATAAAATCAGGGCAGCACAGCAAAGGTTTTGGTATTTACAGGTCCATAAATCCACTTAGGATAATTCCTGAGGTACCTTTTGCCCCTTTGCTCTTGGTGCTTTGAAGTGACTTAAAAATAAATTTACACTGAGCTCTGAAATGGCAAAGTGAGGCTGTGACAGCCTCTGGAAGTTGCTGGGGTTTGTTTTGGGGTGGTTTATTTGTTTTGTTTTAATGGAATGATCCATTGGGTAGATTTTTTTACCTCAGTCCCCAGGCTCAGTTCTGTCTCCTGAGTTTTGCACCATGGTGGGTGAAGCCTGAGTTGGTTAAAAGCCAGAAATGAGGAAAAAGAGGCAAAATTTATCAAACTGCAAAAAGGAGGAGGAACAAGGCTGGGAAGGGCAGTGAACACTGAGGTCCTCAGAGATTCCTCCTTAGGATTTTATTTGGGAATGGTGAAAAAGGTGCTCCTTGTGCTGACCTCCAGAAGCAGGGCTGGATAAGCAGAGCTGCAGTTTTCTTTTGGGAAATCATGAGGGAGCTTGGACCCCCCTCTCCCAAAGCACTTTGGTGTTTAATCGTGGAGCTGCTCTGATTGGTGCCAGTTGTGACTGCAAATAGACCTGGCCTAAGTCAGACCTGGTTTTGTAGCAAAGAAAGGTCTGTGCTACAAGAAAATGCTTATAAATCTGAATTTATTTCCTTGTCTAACAGTAAAGACTTTCTAACAACAGTAAATATCCGCTGTGTGGCTCTGAAGAGTTTCCCCTGTGGTTGTTTTTCAATCACTCAGGAGCTCAGCTGGCTGTACCAGATCCCACAGAGAGCTTGTTGGCATCTTGTGCTGGAGTTTATGGCTCCCTCACGTCAGTCAGTCTCCAGTTTTTCCAAGTTTTAGTGGAATACCAACAAAATATGTCTGAAACTGAGTTTGGCACACGCAGTGAAAGGGTGTGAGAACAAGGTTATGTTTTCATGAGAACAAGTGTTCTGTTATGAAGTGGAGATAAATAATGAGGACAAACATTGCATTAAAAAAAAAAAAGAAGAATTTAATGAGCTGGATTTGTGGTCAGTCTCAGGAAAAGCTCTTTTTTTTCCTCCAGTTTTTTTATATTTTATTAATTGCTGGTAAATGACTACTTGAAAGCATTGCCCAAATTTATATCTGATTTCTTGCATGCAAGTATTGATTCAACAGTTGTTGAGTCACATTCTGCACTTTGCTTAAAAATAGATTTCAGGTTGGTATGGAAATTTACAGCCAATTTCCAGCCAGAATGGTTGTTCTTCCTTATAAAACATGCTGATTATAATTACAGACATGTATTTATACATGATCCACATTCTTCCTGATGAGCAGGGAGGTGAACATTCCATTCATGGCAACTCAATCACAGCAACTTCTTCCATTCCATTCTCAAGTGCTTGGTCACAAGAGTTTTCAGGGAGGAGAAATTCCCCCATCCCTGCTTGGATCCCACTTTCTGGGACAGGGAATGTTGGAGCTGCAGCTCCTCCTGGCCCAGGAGGATCTGCCCTCCAGGGGGAAATGCTGGAGCTTGCCACAAAAATGAGCAAAAATGGAGCAAATGGGAGCCCAGTTGTGGTGTCCCTGGAATGGGAGGGAGATTCCCCTTGGAGAGGCTGGCTCTGGGTTCTGTCACCTCAGGAGGTGTTTGGGGTGCAGCCCCCAGGGTGTCCTGCTGTCCTTCCTGCTGTCCCCCCTGTTTGATCCCTGCCCAGGGATCTGAGCAGAGCCCTCAGCTGTTCCAGGGAATCCTGGAATCTCCTGAGCTGGAAGGGACCCCCAGGGATCATTGATCCAGCTCCTGGCCCTGCCCAGACCCAAAATCCCACCCTGGGATCCCTGGAGTGCTGTCCAAGCCCTCCTGGAGCTCTGGCAGCCTCAGGGCTGTGCCCATCCCTGGGGAGTCTGGGCAGTGCCAGCACCCTCTGGGGAAGAACCTTTCCCAAAATCCATCTGGCACGTTGGGATGGATTTCAGGGAAATTTTCTCCGTTTTTGCTGTAAACCAGAGCATAAGAACAGCATTTGCTGTTCCTAGAATTGGAATTGCAGCAAGCTCCAGCATTTCCCCCTGGAGGACAGATCCTCCTGGGCCAGGATGAGCTGCAGCTCCAACATTCCCTGTCCCAGAAAGTGGGATCCAAGCAGGGATGGGGGAATTTCTCCTCCCTGGAAACTCCAATGCTCCAAGCACAGCTCTAGCCCTGCCTGGGCCCTGTGCTGTCCTGGGGAGAGGCAGGAGCTGCCCCTGGGGAGATGCTGTTCCCTGTCTCTGTAAACATCTCGTGCTCAGAGATTTGCAGCTCCACTGGGCAGATGCACAACCGGACCCTGGAATGTGACCTCCAGCCCTGCACTGGCCAGGCAAACTCCTCCTGCTCCAGCTCATCCCTGAACAATAAAACCCCTGATTTACAGCCCTGAGGAGCAAACAGAGCACACTCTGGGTCAGGGAAAGCATCTGGGGGACTGGTTTGTTTGAGGGAAGGGTTTATGGAGCCTGCTCACACTTCTGCCCCCTCCCAGCCACCCTCTGGCTCGTGCAGAGGCAGAAATTTGGCACAAATTTCCCTCCTGGTGCACTGCAAAACCAGCAGCGTGGGCAGGAAATTCCCTTCAGCTCAGAGGGTGATGGGTTTCAGCTCCAGCTCTCCCTGCAGGAGGACAGGAACAGTTCTCAGAACCTGGAGATTGAACACCAGGAGAGAAATCTGAGGAAGAAAATCTGTTCCAGCCACAGTGAAATCCTGTACTGAACTCAGAGTTTGCTCCACATCAGAGCCCTGGCACGGGGGGAGTGCTGTAATTGCACTCTGCAGTCAGTGAAAGGCCATTTCAGCATTCAGGCAAGCTGATCATTTGCTTCTTCAGATAAATATAGATATTTTGGCCAAATTAAGATTTTTCTCATCATTCATGAATTTACAGTATTTGAGCAAAGGGATGGAATGTCCTGCAGTCCTGACAAGGATACAGTTTCATAAATAACCCTCTTGACGTGGATGAAGTGAACATTTTTGAGGTTTGGGGTAGCAGGGAATTTATTTGTTCATTTTGAGGAAACCAAGTCTTTTATTTTCCCTCTTACCAATGGGTAGAATATTTCTGTTGGCTTCTCTGCTCTTCCCCCCTTCCAAGTAAGCATTCCACAAAGCTTTTCCACACCTTTGGCTGTAGGTGAAGGCTTCCAAAATCCTGTAGGATTTAATTGCAGTAAGGCAGATAATGAATTGAAATGGAATGAAACAGGGAATACACCACAAGCTGGAATTATGATTTATAATAACTCGGTGTCTTTGTGCTGTAAATCTCTATCTGCAATATACACAAAATTTGCCATGGATGAAGGAGCCTGAGAGGGTTCTTTAGCACAGGGAGATTTTATTTTTTTTTTCTGTTAAAGCAGTGACAGTCTCAGAGGCACAGAGACAAAACAAAGATTTGCAGTGGAGGAGCTGCACTGAACTGAAATTCCTCTGTTCTGTTCGTGTTGTTGTGCTCTCCTGCCTTCCCCATCCCTCCCAAGTGTCTCCAGTGACACTTTGCAATTCTTGTTTCCACTCTTTGATTGGTTTTCTGGATTGTCTGAGGCAATTGCTTGAATTCTTTTTTGGCATGTGTTGTTTTTGCTTCTCAGTTAGGTTTATCTGACTTTTTTGGCTGGTAAGACACTGCTGTTTTCTCCCCAGCTATTTTTACAATGTCTGCTTCAAAAGAAATACTCTGGGTCTCTGTACCAGGAGCTTTCTCAGCTCCTTTTAGTGACAGAATGGTGCAAAGCAACAGTTTGTGAATGGCCATGTGACCATCCTAGGAGAACTAAACAGAACAAAATGTCTTAGTGAAAAGAATTTTTTGGAATTTAATCACCAGCTGCACACTGCAGATCAGTGAGGGGCATATTCCTTTAAGCCACAGAAGTTAATTACAGTCAAAGAGGGGCTCTGCTTCCAGCTGCAGGTCTGGGGTCAGGGGCTCTGGGCCTGGTGTCCCACTGGCTTTTCCAGAGGGAATGTTCATCAGGAGGCAAAGCACAGCTCAGGGACTGAGCACCAAACTGCCACAAACAGGAAATGAAACTGGAAATTCAAACAAACCAACAAAACCCAACGAGATGAAAGAATCAAAGAGCCCAGGCAAGCATAAAAAAAGGAGTGTGTGCACAGATTGTCTGGGAGCAGGCAGAGGTTTCAGAGGAGCATTTCACACTTACTGAACAGTGCAAACTGCAAAAAGAGAATCCTGCAGTCAGGGACCACAGGGAGCTGGTCAATACTGGCAGGGGCAGGAAGGCTTTGCTGTGGGATGTGTTTGGGTGGGAGCTGCTGCTGCTGCAGGGACTGCAGGGCTCTGTTTCAGCAGGGCTGCTGAGAGCAGCAAACCTCCCCAGGTGAGCTCAAACAGAGCCAGGGGGATCTGTCCCTGCTCCTCTCCACGTGGGCCATCCCCATCCTCCCTCCCAGCTGGCTCCAGGGACACTTTGCAATTCTTCTTCCCAGTCTTTGGGGTTTTTGATTGTTTGAGGGGATTATTTGGATTTTTTTTCAAATTAGTGTAGTGGAAAGTTACCCTCTCACTATTTGCTTTGGTCCAACTTGCACTAGGAATTTGTGGAAATAAGGAACTGTGGATTAACCAAAAGTGCATGAAATCTCACAACTTCTTCAGATAAATCCTGAGCTCTCAGAGTCTGTATTTAAAGTCATGAGGTCACCACTTATATGCAGTTCCAAGAACACATAACATATTTTTTCCAACCCAAATCCCTTTTTTGGTATTGCCCTTGTAAATCCTTGACAACTGGAATAACAGCAATGTCATTTGGAGTGAGTGACAGCTGGACATGGGGAAAAGGGAGGGAATATTTTGGCATCGCTGGCAGAGAGCAGAGACAAGATGTACTTGAGTGAAGCAGCTTCAGAGGAGCTGTGAGTCCCAACACCTCCTGCAAGGCAGGGCAAGGCTCTGTTTACAACACAAAATTGGTTTTTAAGTGATGCAAATTGCTTTGGAAGCGCTGTTACCTCACACTGTGCAAAACCCTGCAGCCCTGGCAGCCTCTCCTTTCCCTCCCACAAACTCCTCCTGCCCTGGGGTTCCCTGCTCTGCACAGCCAGGGCACTCTGTGCTTTGGGGGCTCTCGGGCTCCCTGAGGAGCAGGGCACAGCCAGGGCATTTCTGTACTTGCAGAAGGGGGATGAACATCTGGGCATTCCTGTTTAGCAGGGGGGGTTCTGTCCTGGGTGCTGTGTGGGAATTCTGGGGACAAATGAGTTTATCCAGTGCCTGGGTGTCCCATCTGCTGATTTGGGGTAGCTCAGCTGCGCTGGACCTCCTTGGGCTCTCTGCCTGCAGAGAAGTGCGATTCAAGCAGGTGAAAACGTGAATGTTTCATGGAACTCAGCTGGTTCAGTGGGATCTCTCTTGTGGCTCCCTGTCCTGCCTGCCCCAGGAGCTCCATCTCCAGCTCTCCCAGCTCCCTGTCCAGGGATGGTGGCTGCAGAGGAGCTGATCTGATCCAGCTCAACAAAAATGAGCCGGATTTGGAACCTGCTGCATTCCCAGTGCCCCCCAGATGGAAACTTCCAGACCCAAAGATGCACAGAGGGTTGACTTTTTTTGCTCAAATACACAGAATTATGTACCCAGTGCCAAAAGCCAGCTTGGAAATTTTGATTTATCATGCATTTTCCAGATGAAATCCAGAAGGGATGATGCTGGTTGATGTCAGATAAAGTGGGATGTAAATGGGGAGGTTTCTCTCTGAGGCTTCTCTTGTTTGCTATCAGTGAGCAGCAGTTTTCACCCTACCAGGCAGAGGAGATAAAGTAAAAAACCACCATTTCCAGCCTGCAAAAGCCCAGCCTATGTGGAATCAGCTCAATTATTTCAGCTCAGTCTGCAAGGAGAAGCAGTTCCTATCTCAGAATTACAATTACATGGGAACGTGAACTGCAATTTCTCTCCTTATTAATGCAATATAAAAACAAAATATGGACAACGACAATGCATCAGTTCCTGGGGACTTGAAATAACTCTTGGCATGATGGATCTTTAAACATTGTCTGGCTTTATTTCATTATTTTAATATCATGCCTTGAACTGGAAATTTGTGAGATTGATCTTGTTTGAGAGTACTGATGCAGCATTTAGGGTGATAATACAGAACATTCACAGGGGAAATGCTTCTCATAACTTGTGACTAACTGGGTCCCAAAATCCAGGGACACTTTGTGCTAATTACTGAGCATTGGCATCCCATTTTCTTTTCTTTCCCAACCACCCCCGTGGTCCAGAAGCCCTTTAAATATCCAGATTTCTTCAGTGGGAGGGCTCTGCCCTGGCCTGGGGTCACTGTCCCCTGGGCACCAGAACAAACCCAGAAAATGATATGCAGACATGGATCAAAGGTGGAGGCATAAATCAACTCTAGTTGTGCTTATTGGCAAAGCAGGACCGAGAACATTCCAGATTTTCCAGATTGCTGCCCCAAAACAATCAATGAAGGGAAAGAACACTCATTTTGGAGGTAAAAAAAAGCTGCTGTGTGGGCACAAAGTGAGCTGCAGAAATTCTATTGATTGATCTGCCTGGACCTTGAACTGTTTGCAGAAGTGCAGGGTAAGAACCTCAAATATGAGCACTTTCCATGGAAATGCCTGTGCAAATTGAGCATTTTGAAATATTTATTTTGGAATGTGGGAAAAAGGGAACGTGAAGGGTTCCCATCTGTCCTTTATTGGGATGTTCATCCCCCATGGCATCACTCAGAGCCCAGCTCACCAAAGAGAAGGTGAAGGGTTCCCCATCTGTCCTTTGCTGTGAGCTCACATCTGGCTCAGAATTAAACCCAGCACTCAAAACAAGCTCCTGGTGTCACTGGTTTTGATCAAGGAAGAGTGCTGTGCACATTTTATTCTGGTTATCTCATGGAGAAGGGTTGGATGGGTTATTTAATTCCCCACAGCTGCCTCCCAGTTTTAGCACATTCAGCTCCAACATCCAAGATTTGATTTATATTAATACATCTGATATTAACAATGATATCATCAGACTAAACAAATTGATAGAGGCTTGAAGAAGCAGTTGACCCTTGTGCTTTATGGTATAAATTACCTTGGGAAGAATGAAGTTGTTCATATTAAGATTTCTTGCACCTTTCTCTGTTGTAGCAGGAGAGTTTTATCAGCTCATGGCTCATTAAAAACCTATTTTTAGAACCAAGTGTTCTCCCTCCCCACCCCCTGGGCTGCTCTGTCAGACTGAGAGTGTTCTCTGGGAAATAAATCCAACTGGGCTGATTCACTCTGCACAAATGTGGCAGAAATCTGAGCTCAGGCTCTGCCTCTGAGGCCAGCACAACTCGTGTGACCTTTGGCTCACATAAAATACTGTTTTTCCCTCCTCAATTGTGTAATAAATAAAGGATCAAGGAGGGAGGAAGTGCAAATAATGTTATCAGGGAGAGTTATGGGATCCTGAAGCAGCTTCTGAGGGATCTGGTGTTTCTTCATCAAAGGCCATTAATTAGGAGCTGGTGTTTGTAGCCTTGAATTCGCTCCAGTCTGGGCCATTGTGCTCAGGATAAAATCCAATGAACTGCTCTGGGCTGGCACAGGAGGGTCAGATCTGCCTCATGCTCCCCATTTCCAGCATTCCTGAGGGAATCTGTACCCAGGGGGTTTGTACAGAACCCCCAGTGGAGCTCTCACAGCTCTGAGGGGTACACGGTGGGATGGAGGGAATCTGGCCCTGGAAAAAGGAGTCACCAGAAATTGTGAGCAGAAAAAACCTTCCTCTCCTCCATCCTCCCTCTGATGCCTCCTGTATTTTCTGCTGACTTCAGGCCCAAACAGAAGTGCCAAGGCTTTATCATTTCATCAGCTGCACATGAGCTCCTTCTTTGTTTGATAGGAAGTATTGGGATGTGAAGTCACCAGGAATCTCGACTTTGAAATGCTCACTCACCACAAGAGAGGCACAAATCTGGCCTTAAGGAAAGCCCCCAGGAAAATTCCCGGGCCAAAAGCCAAAATCTCTCCATTCTTCCTGACATATTTGTTCACAGTCTTAATTTAATGAAATCTAAGGGGATTCATTAATGGTTCCAGTGCTTTTGTCTCCTCTGTCTCCATCAGATAATCCTCCACCTACCCCTAGTCCCATTGGAAAGCCATTTTTGTAATTAATTTTCTAAAATAAATTTATTTAATTTACACACCATTTACTCTGCTTCCCTACTGTCTAATGAAGTTAAAAAAACCACAAACCTGGGGTTGAAAGGAGCTTGCCAGACACTGGAACTGCTCTTCTGACAAGAGTTTATTTAGCTTGTCTTCATGAATCTTTGCCTTTGTTCTTTGGGTTAACCTGGGGATTTTCAGCACAGGGGGAGCATAAAATAAAAGTGGGTCTGTTATAGCTGGGGCTGGAATCCCCTGACTTTGGGAATACTGCACAGATCTCTCCCCTTTTTAAATTTCAACCTTCAGGCACTGGGCAGGCTGTAAAATTTTAATATTTATTATTTATATTTACAATATTATTTATATGCATTGTATTTATATGTATTGTATATATACAATATCATTTATATGCACAAGCCCATCAGGCTTTATTTGGATTTCCTTCTGCAAAGCAGGTTGCTGTTTTTCCTATTAATATTACATTATTAAAGACCATGAAGATAATTAATATTACATTAATTAAAAGGTGCTGCACACTCATTAGCTGCTGCTCAGCTGATGGATGTCTGTTTTTCCAGGTCTCCTGACATGGACAGATCTGGATCACTCCAGGCTGGACAGAGCAGAGCCTCCGTCCCAGGTGAGGCACAATTCCAGCCATGGCATTGCTCTGCCCTGCCACAACTGTGTTTCCCTGTTCCTGGCATGTGCAGATGGAAACCCCCAAACCTCCCTGTAAATCAGAAATGTTTGCCCAGAGAGGAAGGAGAACCCCCCTGAGCAGGCACAGCCCTGGGAGCTGCTCTGCCCAGGGATCCAGGGGTGGGATGGGATCCATGGGATGGGATGGGATTGATGGGATGGGATTGATGGGATGGGATCCAGGGCATTGATGGGATCCAGGGCATTGATGGGATGGGATCCAGGGCATTGATGGGATGGGATGGGATGGGATGGGATGGGATGGGATGGGATGGGATTTAAGGNTGGGATGGGATTGATGGGATGGGATGGGATGGGATGCGATGGGATGGGATGGGATGGGATGGGACAGGCTGAGCTTCTTCCCAACCCCAGTGGGCTGGATCCCCCAGCAGAGGCACCCCCAGGTCTGCCTGGGCACAGGGATGGCATTCCTGGGGCTCGGATTGCTGCTTCAAACAATGTGATTCCTCCTGGGCAGCCTCATCTCTCTGAAATATCTGATTTGTGGCTGAGAGAAAGGCCTTGTAGCAACAAGGTTTGGATAAACCTCAAGGTTTTGAGGATGATTATTATCCTGGATTCACTGCCAGCAGTGCCACGTTTTAGGAAAACTTCCCTGGCACCAAATTCCCACTGGGAACAGTGGGAATTGTGTTTGCAGAACCTCAGCTGAGCTCTGTGTGAACCCCCAGGGTTTTCCTGCTCTCCCAGCTCCACTGGTGCCTTTGGACACACCAGAAATTGTTTCTGGGTGCTGTTTTCTAGGAAATGCTGAGTCCCAAACCCCCACTGTGTCCCTGCCCTGTCCTCAGCTGCCTCCCTTCATTTGGAACAATTTCCTTTGCCCTGGAGCAGGAAGGTTTTTCACCCTCTGTTACAGCAGGGAAAGAATTCCCCCCTCCAGCTCTCAGTGACTTTTTTGAGTATTTGCCCCAACAGTTATAAAGAGTTTTGGATAAAGACAAAGTGTGTCCTGCTGTTCTTTACATGCTTTAAATATTTCTGGGGAAATTCTGTATTAATCTGGATGTTGGGACAGGGTGGAAATAAACTTTATGCTGGAATTTTGTGCATGATGGGCATTCATCTTAAAATAACCCACTGGGACAGACCCACCCCTGCATTAATTTGATGAAGGCAATCTGTGCTAATTAATTAATTGTTGTCAAAATTATTTTTAGAACTGCTTCTTAGAAATACTGCATGTTTTCTTAATTGATGTTGTCAAAACTGAAATACTCAACAATAATTTAGTTCCTTCATTTGACCTGATAGTGAATCAATTAGGAGCATTATTAATGACATCTTTTAAATAGAAACAAGTTGCATTGTCAAAGCATGCAAGCATATTTTCCAGCTATTTTCAGAGACTTTTCAGGGTTAAGTAGTTCAAGCTTGTTTTAAGGGACTAAGAAATAAAATAATTCCGTGGATATTACAGGGATTTAACTCCACTTTTCTATTTCTGTCTCTGAGGCAACAGGAAAATGCTTTGGCCAGTGTCCCACCCCAGTGGGATGAGTGTTATAAATATAAGCAATGTTTCAGAAAGTAAAACTTTTTTCCCATTCTGTTTCTGAAGTTCAAATCTGACTCAAATCCTGCACTGAATTTCACATCTCAGAACATTGATATTTTTAAATTTCATTTTGGTGGTGCTGCTGCAGACCTGATTAGGGGACAAATGTCACCACTCAAAGATTCCCTGTGGAAAACTTCCCTTCCTCTTCCCAGCAGTGAGAGGAAATCAGATGTGACCAGAGCATGTCCTTGGCTCAGGACAACGTGGAACTGCTGCTGCTTGGCCACAGCCACACAATCCTTTGGGCTGGAAGGGAAACCCAAGAGCCTGGAGCCCAACCCCACTGAGCAGGTGTAAAATGACCTTTCTGGAACAGACAGCCTGAGAAAAGGCTCCTTTTCCACCCAGATTGTTTCAAAATCCACTATTTGGGTATTTTCTGTGCCTCTTTTATTGCTTTTTTAGCCAAGAGTGTGTTGCAAACACGAAGGCTGTGACAGAGGGACGTGTGCCACACTCACCCCTGGGACTGCAGCTGAGCTTTCCCAGCTCTCCTCAGGGAAATCCAATATTTCATGAGCACTTTGTGGAGCCCTTCAGTCCCTCTCCTGAGTGCAGGGAGGTGGCCACGTGTCTGCAGGGACACTTTACTCTGGGTTAGTGCTCCCTGCAGCCCAAATTTGCACTCAGGAGCAGCTGGCTCATGCCAGAACTATGTGAGGCAAAGGTGAGGACAAGACGTGGAACCTCCCTCTTCCCCAGCCTGATCTGTCACCCTCGCTCTAAATTTAAATCTGTGTTTACAGGAGGCAAAAGGGAAGAGGCAGGCAGTTAAATTAAACAGCAAAACATCTTGTGTTTATTTTGAGGTCAGACAAGTGGATTTTCTTGAGCAGATGTGAATTGAGAGCCTGGTGGGTGATGTGCACGTTTGTGGGAGCTTTGTGAACAAGTGAGCCGTGCTCAGAGGGAGCCTGGCTCAGCCTCTGACCCCTTTTGGGTTATTTTGGGCAGCAAAATTCCATGGAATAATAAGGAGTGGGGCTGGAGCGGGGAGCTGGTGCAGCTTTCTCAGGAGGTTTTTCCAAGGGACACTTTGCCCTCCTTAGGCTGCACTTCCCTGTCCGTCCCCTCCTCTAAGCCAGGCCCAGGAGGCTGATCCCAGCTTCAGCTCTGTCTAAACCAGCAGGTCCTGGGCATTTCTTCCATTTCCTTCCTGGGATTCCAGGGGCAGGGATGAGCTGCTCCCAGCCACAGCCTGGCTTTGCTCAGGTCCCAGGCTCTGCTCCCTGCACCGGTTCCAGCCCCAAACGAGGACCCAGACCTTGGAGGGAATGTTCTGGAATGTTAGATGGGCATGGCCCAGTCCAGGGAACTGCACTGAGCTGAGCTTTGCTCTCCTCTCCCTGTGTCTGCACATCCAGCTGAATTTGTGAAATGAGCTGCTCCCCTCCAAGGGAATTCATCAGCTCCTGGAGCTGATAAATAATATAAATATAAAACCCCGATGGACAACTTTAGGTCCTTGCTGTTATCAGGAGGGGAAGCTGCCCATTTTCACTCTTTCAGTACAAGAGATGTTTATAAACTGATTATCAGAGCCTCCCAACCATAGAGAAACCCAACTGGAGCTGCTGACAATGTGATTGAATGTGATTAAAGGAAATTAATTCTGGATAAAATTCAGGTTGGAGTTCTGAGACCTGTAGTTCTTATCTGGCCCAGCATTGTGCTCACAGCAATCACTGTCTGCATCATTTCATATCTTGGGATTTAATCACATTTGTGTTGTAATTTTATTAGAAAAGGCTGATGTCCAGGTATTGATAAAGGAACTAAGGGGATAAATATTCATCCTGTTTATTGCATCTGCT
The DNA here is from genome assembly GCA_013400635.1 of Hypocryptadius cinnamomeus. Lineage (NCBI taxonomy): Eukaryota > Metazoa > Chordata > Aves > Passeriformes > Zosteropidae > Hypocryptadius > Hypocryptadius cinnamomeus. The sequence goes on from VYZP01021276.1 coordinate 90,442, forward strand.
TCTGATGCTTTTGTAGCAGAGGTGAAAGGAGAATAAAGGCACCCAGATAAAATTTTAATAATAATTTTATGGTTCTGCAACAGCAACTCTATTGTGAAATAGGCTGTGTTGTGTTCCCAGCCTGCAACTCCCCAGTGCTGCAGGTTTGTGCCCATTTTTACCACTTCAAAACTTCTTTATTGTCAGCTCTTGCAATTTATTAAGCAGGATCCAAAGGCAGGGACAGTTCAGTGGATTCCAGCAGAGTAACCTCTGCTGTGGGGTGGGTGAGATGATTAAGGAAGGTCTTGTACAGCCAATTACTCCCAATAATTTCAGTGGAAAGGAGAAAGGCAACATGAACTTTGTGTAATTCCCACTCTAATACTGTGATCCATCATTTCCATTAATGGCAACTTACAGATTTTGAAGTTAAAATGTTCTGTGTGAGCTCCAGTCCCTTCCAAAAGGAGTCCCGGCCCCAGGGCAGGGTTTGTGCCCTCCCTGTGCAGGGTGGATGTTGTGGATTAGGAGCACCTGGAACAGGGCACATTTCCATGGAAAACCTTTGTTTCGTCCTTCCCAGATCACCCCTCCCGTGGTCCCCCCCAGCACTTGTTTAATTCTATTCCTGCTTTTCATCCCTGGTCTCCAAATAATTCCCTGAATAAATCAGCAATGCCACCTCAGCTCCCATGGGGAACACCTCCCTGCCCATGACAGTCCTTTGAGAAGCTCTCATCTGTCAGCATCTCTCCCATTTCCCCAGTGTTTGCTCCCCAAAACCTTTCTCCTGGTTTGTTTTACACCCAGATGTGCCTTTAAATCAGAGGTACTCAGAGCAAGGCAGGAGAATTCCCACATTAAAACCATAAACAAAAGGGCATTGTTTTATCTTTAAAGCTCTTTGCTTCTCCCCTCCTTCCTCTCTCCTGGACTTAAAATACCCAGCTGTAATTAAATATCCTCTTTGGAGGGGAGGGAGCTCTCAGGGCTGAGAGGCCAGGCCGGGGTGGGAGAGCAGAGCTTTGCCCCAGCCTTGCTGGGAAGCAGGGCAAGTGCCTCTGCTCCAGGCTCTCCAGGCAGGTTCCCAGCAGGATCCTGAGCCATTTGTGCTCACCCCGAGGCCCACCTGAAGTCCCTAAGCTGAATGAACCTCAATGGTTTCTATAAACTTAATTTAAATGCACATCTGTGTAATTAAGGGAGTCCTGGACCTTCCTTTGAGATCCACATCCATTGTCCACCTCGTTCTTGGTTCTCCCTCCACTCCTGAGCATGCAGCCACAGAGAAACAGGATGGGCAAAGCTCAACCTGATAAACCAGAAAAGAAAATTAATTTTATGTGCACAAGACAAGTGGTAGATTTTTTTTTTCCTTCAAAGAGGATTTTTGTGGAGGAAGAGGTTGAGAAACATTCCTTTTTGTCAGGCTTTGAGGAATTCCAGCTCCAGCACCTAAGGCAGACTCAGGAGTCCTGTTAATACTTGGTTCTTCAGCCTTTGCTTGAGAAAGTATCCCAATTTCAGAGCACACCAAGACAATGGGATCATTAATAAGATAAATCAGGGCATCTATTCTTGGGGCACTCAGCCAGGGTAGTAAAGTTGTCCTGGAAGGATACAAACACCAGGCTGGAAATGAAAACCTGCTGCTATTTTTTATTAATTCTGAATCTCCTGTATTTTCCCTTTTTATTTGTAGCTGGTAATTTGAGGGCAGTGACATCAATTAACAGTTTAATTGGAGTTGCAGGGATGTGTAATTGGGAAGGCAGGGGTGTGCCAGGTGATGAGTTCCATTTCCAATGAACTCCAGGCAGCAGGAGTGTTGTGGAAGAGACTTCTCAGCATGACCAAACTCTGAACTGGAAATGTCTGACTGGTGGGAGAGGAAAATGAGGAGCCAGGGGCTGGGCAGAAATGAGAGCCATGGCAGGAAAAGCAGAAGAGTTTCCAGGCTGGAGCTCAGAGCAGAAATGCTTTTCTCCCTGGGCATTTATCAGCTCCTTTGAAGTAATTTGGTGGAATTTGGAGTGGTTGTTCCAAAAATAGATGGGGTGGGAAGATGGAATTGGGGCAGGAGGTTGTGGAGAGCTGCATGGACCTGTTGAGGAGAGAGAAATCACCTTCCAGGGACGCCCCTGAGGAGCAGAGCAGGGGCCCAACAGCTCTGAAATCAACCCTGACCCCCCAACCTGAGCATGGGAGAGGCTTTGGTATATTGATATTTGATATTCCAGATTCACCTGTTCGTTATGGAATTGGGATTATTCTCCAACATCCAGATCCTGACAAGTCCTGGGGAATGCTGAGGAGGGAGTGGCTCTTATTTTGTGGCTGTTATTGTGTGGTTGTTGTTTTGTGGTTGTTATTTTGTGGTTGTTATTTCACATTTCATGTCATTTGTAAGATGCAAATGCTGCCAAACCACAAACTCAAGACATTTCCCACATTTTACCATGGGAAGGAAAGGGGCAGCTGGGGACAATCTGAGCAGGAACAGGGCATTGCAACTCCTCACTTCCCACTCTGACATTATTTCAGTCTCCCCTTCCTTCCATCAGTTCTCTGCTCTTGGCTGAACACCCAGTCATGATTTTATTACCCTGTGAAATCAATGAATCCCAGCAGAAAGCCTTATGAGCTTTAAATGGTCCAGAATTAGTGTGTGCAGCAGGCAGGGCCCAATCAATCAATCAATCAATCATCCCCAATTGATCTGTTTTGTAGAGTGGCCCCAGATCAATCCCTGGGTGAGCTGAGCCCCAAGATTGCCTGAGCTCTGATGGACCTAAAAGTTCTGGAAATAAAATGATTTAAATGAAAATTCAAGCATTAAATCAATGCTAAGCAGAACAAGAGGTGACATGTTCTCCTGTTTATTTGAAAATTAAACCTGGCCAGCTGTTGAGCAGTGCTATTTTTCATGGATTTATGGTTTTCTGGGCTGGCAGTCTGTCTTGTTCATGTCCTTTTATTGGCTTTTGATGCACTAATTTGGAACTGCATTATAATCACAGTGGTTAGGGATAGATGGCCTTGGGGTTTTTTTCTCAAGCTGGCAGAGAAAGAAGAGATTATTTGAGTTGTGTGATTCAGCCCATGAAAAATAACCCCAGTTAGTGCCTCTTTTGGGGATATCTGCAGGGCAGGAAGGAGGCTCTGAGCATGAGCCCCCAGGATAAACACAGCATTTTATTCCCTGGGGGTGCAGATGTGCCTTGAGAACTGCTGCTGCATCTTTTGGGGGACACAGACAGATTTCATTTCCTGGGATTGATCCAAATCCTTAAATATATTCTAAAAATTGGAGGGAAAAAGGTAGTTTGGTGATGAAGTTGTGTTGCAGCTTTGGTGATTTTCCAGGTGCAAGCCTGCAGTTTTCAATAAATAATTGGAACAACTGCAGAAATGTTGTGTTCCAAGACTCTCCTTTCCAGCTGCAGGACTGTCACCAAATCCATCTGCTTCCCTGGCAGGTGGCACATTTGTATTCATGTTTCCCATGAAATAATTCAGCTGGAAATATTCTTTATTAGGCTGAGAAACCAGGAATCCTACACCAGAGTCAGGACTTGTGGGTGCTCTGCCCAGAATTCCCAGTTCCTAACAGCATCTGGGACTTTCTGCTCTTCCCTAACAATAATTCCTGCTCTTTCAGCTGGAGTTGCACAACAGGAAAGGGTCAGAACAGCTGGAAAACTGCTCTGGAGAGTCGTGGGCAGGCAGCACGTGGGAGAACATGTTCAGACATCCTGTGGCTCCCTCAGGTCGGGGTGGACACTGGGGTTTCTGTGGCAGAGGGTATTTATGGGATATTGCCCAGTGCAGACTCTCAGTCTCCTCTTGGATGTTTCCCTCTGGGCCCCTCCTGTCACCCTGTGCCCTGGTTCCCAGTCCTTTACTGGGTCTCATGAAAACACACAGGAAGATGAGTGAAAAAGGTCCTGGGTAATCCTCTAAATATATTTTCCCCTTTCTTTTCCTCCTAAATCAATGTGCCTTTCTCCAGAGCTGAAGTGTCTCTTTGAAAGAGCCACCCTGAGAGCAGCAGATAATGCTGCAGCTCCCCAGCTGCAAAGACATTTCCTGAGAGCATTCTGGAGCCAGGATCCACTTTCATCTCTCCTGTCTGGTTTCTAGAGACAGCACAGAGTGGTGCAGCTGAAAGCAGCAGCTGACAAATGGGGAGCTGTTCAGAGGGAGCACTCCTGTTCTGGATGTTTGTATGTTCTCTGGGGCTCACCTGGATCCAGGTAACACAGCCTGGAGGAGCTGAAGTGATTTGGGGTGAATCCTTTGCTGAGCCACCACACTTCACTTGAAACCACGGGGAAGCTTTTAGGATCAATAAAAATCCTGAAATTCCAGACTCTCCCTTCAAGCAGCGTCTGGTGTTTGCAGCTGCACTTTTGAGAGTTCCTGAAAGCACCTCTCATTTTATGACATTTCATCTCCCAGCACTAACAGATAATCTTGTACAATCCAAATAGATTTGCAAGCAAGGCCAATTATCCTGGCAGGAGCAGCAGGGTGAGGGGAGCCGTGGGCTGAGAGCAGAAAGAGCTGTGCTCTTTATCACAATGCCCAATAAATCATTTACAGCCAGAACCAATTACCTGTTTATTTCCAGTGCCTGCTCTTCAATTAGCAGGGGGAATATGCACTTTTAAAGGAGATAATTTCTGGGGATGCATTAGATTGCAGTTCCAGCCTGGAGCTGAGCTGTTCTGCTGTTCTTTATTGGGGTCACTGTGGGAGCTCAGCAGCCCAGGGCTCTCAGGGTGGCACCACCTGTGCCCTGCAGGTGCCAGAGCAGTGACCAGGGACAGCTCTCCATCCCAGTGATGCTCCCAGTGATGCTGGGCTGGGCCAGGCTGGGATGGCCCTGCTGGGGAGCTGCTCTGCAGCTGGGAGCTGCTGGGGGCACCAGGAGCTCAGCCAAAGCATCAGTGCCCAGCCCAGCACCACCAATGCAACCAGTCAGCTCCTTTTACTGGGGGCTCTGGGCTCTCCCTCTCACTGCTTTGACCTGGGACTGCTCAAACCTGGCACTGATATAATTCCTGTGATGATGGTGGAGAGCACAGCTCCCCAGTGGGAGGGGTTTTAAATAGTTTTAAATATTTTAAATATATTTTTGTATTTTTATTTTTCTACATTTTTTATACTTATATATATTTATATAAATACAAATTTTTATATCTATGAAATATATTACTATATAATATAGTATATATTATATAATTATATATAATATATATAGTATATATACTATATATTATATCTATAATAT
>VYZP01021276.1:96386-127014 GCA_013400635.1 Hypocryptadius cinnamomeus
TATATACTTATATATATAAATAATATATTTTATATATTATATTATTATTTTAATTTTTGTATGAAATTCACAGGGAAAGTCAAACATTGCCCCATTGCCAAAACCTGGGGCACAGACTGGCAGCGCTGGGAGTGTTGGGGCTGAGCTGGGAATGGCCCCAGCCTGAGGGCCTGGAGGCAGAGCAGGATTTCTCCTGGAGAATTCCAGATTGCTCCTGCACAGCTCACCCACCTCCCCAAGGGGAGCCAGGAAAAAGATGGATCAACTCCTGTGGGATGGGCGAGCCCAAGGCCAAATGCACAGGACTGGGGAACTGTGGGGAGGGTTCCTGGCTGAGATTTGCAAACCAAATGAGCACTGCTTTGCATTTATTTGAATAAGAGCATTCTCCATCCCTGGCAGTGTCCAAGGCCAGGCTGGAGGGGCTTGGAGCACCCTGGGATAGTGGAAGGTGTCCCAGGGTGTCAGACAAACCACAAAAGGTTCTGGGAACCTGGAAAACCAGTGGGGTGGGGACTCTGGAAGTCTCTCCTGAGAGAGCCAGGATTTGCCTTAGATCTGGGAGCACTGGGAGCACTGGGAACGTGCATTGGGGGCACTGGGAGCACTGGGAACATGCACTGGGAGCACTGGGAGCACTAGGGGCACTGGGAACACTGCGGGCACTGGGAACGAGCACTGGGAGCACTGGGAACATGCACTGGGAACACTGGGGGCACTGGGAACATGCACTGGGGGCACTGGGAACGTGCACTGGGAGCACTGGGAGCACTGGGAGCACTGATCCATAAGAACCCCAAGGCCCAATCAGTGTCTGTCAAGTCGTTTAATGTCAATTACTTTGCATTATCGACAGAAAGAGTGAAAAAAGGAGCAAAGCTTGGTGTGTTTCTATTTCTGGTATTTGCTGTGCTGATTAATGATTGATGATTGATGATTAATCCCACAGACATTTTGGTGACAGGGCTGGGAAAATCTTCCTGACACAGGAGACTTCACCAATTATCCTCCAGACTAAGTGCTGGGACTCTGTAATTTATGACACCTTTATCTCCTTCGGGATAAACCAGCAGTAAATATAATGCAGGGAAAAGTCTCGCAAGGCCAAGAGACTTCATTTGTAAAGGAGAGAAACTCCTTGGCTTTAAAGCTCTTCCCAACTCCAATTTCTGTGCAGTGAGGAGAGGGACAGAAAACTGCATTTTTATCATTTAAGTGATGAAATGTTTCTGTTGTTCAAAGTAATTCTTGTGTTCAGTGGATATATTTAGCTGTGTAACAGCAGAACATCTCAAAGCAGAAAATATGGAACTACTCTGACTCCTGAATGGAAAATTCTCAGTTTATCCTGTAAAGCCAGTCAGGAGGGTTGGATCCCATCCCTGGAGGTGCCCAAGGAGCTCCTGGAGGTGGCACTCGGTGCTCTGGGCTGGGGACAAGGTGGGCATCGGGCACAGCTGGGGCTCAGTGATCCTGGAGGGCTTTTCCAACCTGATAATTCAATTTTTCTGTGGTTCCCTGAGCTCTGCAGCTTTCCTGCAGCTGGAATTCCACCTGCACGGGGGTTCTGCCAAAGGAGCCCCTGGTACAGGTCAGCAGCAGAGCTCAGCTCAAACACAGGATCTTCAGGCCCTTTCTCTTCAGCAAATGTTGCTCAACCAAAAGGTCTGAGTAACTCATAACTGATTAATCATCACTTCCAGGAGAATTTATTTATTAGGCTTTAATCCATTAACACAAGTTTTAGATGGAAAAGAAGAAAATCATTAGGAAGAAAAACATTGTAAATCTTATTCTTCTGGGAACTGTTAGTGGCTGATTCTAGTGAGAATTGCTGAGGCCATGAGCAATCCAGATGTTTATTGTTTGGCTAAGGCTGATTTTCCCTCGTCCTGCAGCTCATTAACAAGGAGTGAGCGAGTTCCTGGGGTTGGACAGGTGGGATGAGAGGGAACAACTGGATGGACAAACCTCTGATGTGCTGTTTGCCTGTAAGCAAAGCTGGTTGTGTTCTAGATCTGTCTGCTTTTCCATTGAAACCGATTTAAACTGGCTTTAAAACCCAAAATTATCTCAAAATGGATTTTTAACCCACACTGAGACATGCAAGGATAGACCTCTTAACTTTACAGAAGTTTTTAGGTTTTACTTAAATCAGCATTTTCAGTGGGAAGAGCCACATTTAAATTGTTAAAATCACTCGGAGGAGAAACAGAAACTCACTGAGCTGAGGGGCACTGGAAGAAACCCTGGCTAAATCCACTTTCAGAAATGTTTATCTCAGGACTGTCAGTCACAGGAGGCCCAGGGCAGTGTCTGTCTGAATCCTGAGTGTGTGCTGTGGGAAGGGCACATCCTAAAGGCAAACTTTAGGAGTTAAAATCAATTCTTGTCCTTTAAAATCCTTCTTGTCATTTTTTCTTAACAGCCCTAGGAGGGAATATAAATTCCAGATTAGGGAATGGTTTAAATAATTTCTCTGTTGTCTGCTGAGGAGAAATGCTTTCCCTTTAAAATTGTTTCTTATTTTCCCTCTGCCTCTCCTTCCTGCAGCAGGTTCTGCTGCAAAGCCATCAATCTGAATCACTGGTTAACAATCTCATCCTGACAATAAACTGAGGGGTGCTGCAAGCTAATACATTCTAATTTCAATTTAACATATTCTACACTCAATTGTGATCAGGGGACAAAGCCCTCAATCCATCAAAGGGAAACTAGAAAATGACTCCTGGCTGCAATAAGTAGACACTTACGTCTGTATTGTCTCTAGAATTCCTTGGCTCTGGCTTGTCTCATTAACCTGTGTCTAATTTTCATCTGTTGAGGCATTTTTACAGAGTTAGAGCTCAAGAAATAAGTACATTTAAAGAACATTTGGAAATGGAAGGGATAGGGGAAAAGGAGTGAAATATCCTGTTTTCCATCGTGGCCAAAGTGGGCTTCAAAAAGCCATTTTTGTACCCAACTGCTTGTTCCATATCACAGTTCAGGGAATGGTTTGGGTTGGAAGGGACCTAAAATCCCATAATTACAGACTGCAAGGAAATCCTGTGAGTGTGCAGGGCAGGGACTGCTCCAGATGTGTTTGCAGCTCTTCCCAGTGCCATGGGAACCTCCAGGAAACCTCAGGGCACCAGAGGAGGCCAAGCAAAGGAAGATTTCAGCAGCACCACAGGGCTTGGGACCACAAGGCCAAATGCACTGGATGTGTCTCACTTTATCAGGAGGGCTGTTTGCAGCACCCAAACCCCAGGAAGGTGCTTGCACCACCTGATTTTGGTTGTTGCCTGATTTCATTTCTTGTCAGCAACAGCCAGAAATGCAACCAGAACCATCCCCAGGCAAAGAGTCCTGGAGGATTTGCTCCAGACCTTCTCCCTGGAAGCCTTTTCCACACAAATCCACGGGCTGGAGCCAAAATCTCTCTTGGCTCTGCCTTTGCACACCCAGGGCTTGAAGCTGCTCCTGTTCCCTGTCCCAAACTGCTCCACTCCAGAGCTCACCACTCCAAAAAAGTTCTGGGTGGCTCCTTCCAGAAAGGGACACTTCTGCTCAGCCCTGTAATATCTGACTGTAGAGCATTTACCATTGCCATTATTCAGAGCCTTTTTGGAAGCCCAAAGTTGTACTGAAAATGCTCAGGAGCTCAGGGACTGATCCCAGCTGTTCCAACAGGATCTGCACAGCTTGCAAGCTGTTAATGGATCTTGGGATTTTTACAAGGAATCTGGGCTTTGGAAATCAAGGCTTTGCAGCTTCCCACTCCAAGAAGTGAAATTAATCTGAGTTTCAAACAAAGTCTTGTATTTCTGTATCAACCCATTGTCAGTTTTCATTTCAAGTGTTATGGAAACATATTCTGTCACCTAAGTAAAAAGTATTTTGAATTTATAAAGCATATTCCATCTAAGAATAGGAAAACATTTCAAGCCCTCAGTCTGCTCAGTGACTCAGTCCATCAGTAACTCACATCTAATTTTATTGGCAGGGAGCTCTGAGGGAGATTTATCCTTCCAAGAGCTGTTCTGGTCCTTGGGTGGGATTTCCCAGAGAGCAGGGCTGCTCTGATGTGCAGTCCAGCTTCCTCCTTGCACATTTATTTGTTCTTTTGGATGAGCTCTGGTGGATTTGGAAAAACAAAACCTGCCTGAGTGTTCCTCTGAAGGGGCAGTTTGGAAACACAAGTCCAGATGGCTCAGGCAGATTTCACAGCAAAGCACGGAGCAGCTGTAGGGAAAAAGGAACAAAAAGCACCTCCTGCCTGTTTTATGCAGCTTAGCAAAGGCTCTGCTTGGAAGGAACAGAGTTCACTTGGAGCCAGTAAGCTCTGAATGCCAACAGGGCTGAAATTCCCTCATTAATACTCAAAGATTCTTAATTGTGACCTGTGTGCTGTTTCTGAGCTGCAGATCAGCTCATTTTTTTCTCCCTGAGGAATGATTCCAGGTGTTCTTTGGCCTCCACTGAGGTTCCTTGGGAATCCCATCTCCCAGGAAAGCAGAAGTTGCTTCCTGGCAGGGAAATGTGCAGTGGTTGGTGCAGTGTGACTGAAGGGAATATTTAATTTCACGTTTAGTGACAGCTTTGCAGCCCTGCACGAAGGGTTTTGCAGGATGGATAACTCAGAATGGGCCCTGCTCAAAGAATTTGACCCACAACTCCAAAATTCAGCTCAGCAACCATGGAGAAATTGGGATTATATCCAATAAACAGCAAACAAGAGCAGCAGGGCAGCAGCAGGGGGTCAGAATTTTAACTGGTGGTGGCTTTTCTTCATTCCCTCGAGCTTGTTAATTAGCAAATGAAAGTGCAATGAGTTAGCAAATCCAATAACCTGGGATTTCTCTGAGTCTTTGTGAGTCCTTCCCGTTCCTGCCAGGCTTGGACTGGCTTCACACTCCAGGCACGAGAATTTCCGTGGGAATGGGCTGGTGTTGTCTGGCTCTGAGAGCACTGAGCAGCTGAGATTAAAAACTTCTTAAGTCACAGCAGAGCAGCAGCAGAGGAAACAAAGAAACCTCACTATGAAAACTCCCTTGTTGTTTTGTTGGGTTTTTTTAATTCTGAGATAAATTGAAAAGCCTTTCACCACCTGACTAGGAATTTGGTCCCTGTCTCTCTCGGGCCCTTCCTGTTCAATTAGCCAAAATATTCTGGAGATCAGTGTGGTTCTCTCTACCCCCAGAATGCCAGGATGGCTCAGGCTGGGAGGGACCCCACAGGTCCCAGCAGGGCCATCCCAGAGCTCAGGGACAGGATTGTGTCCATCTGCTCTGGAACATCCCAGAGCTCAGGATTGTGTCCAACTGCTCTGGAATGTCCCCACTGAGGGAGACCCCACAGGGCTGATTCAATTCTATAAAATAGCTGTAAAGTCCTGCAGAAATCTCTTCCCAATTCCTCCCCAGGATTTCAGCAGCATCCAAAGGCTTTCCCCAGCAAAGACCTCCCAGCACACCTGGGGTGTCCCAGCAAAGTGTCCCAGAGTGAGCCAGGGCTGGCTCTGTGCCCTGCAGCAGGGATGGCACAGGGATCACACACACATTTTCCCGGCCTCATGCCCAGGGATTTTTGCTTGTTGAAGGCTCCTCTTTGTCTTTGCTGAATCCCAGAATGACTGGGGTTGGAAGAGTCCAAGCTGTGCCCCATCACCACCTTGTCCCCACCCTGTCCCCAGCCCAGAGCCCCGAGTGCCACCTCCAGGGATGGGCACTCCAAACCTCCCTGGGCAGTTCCAGTGCCTGAGCACCCTTTCCATGGGGAAATTCCTGCTGCTGTCCACCCTGAGCCTGCCCTGGCCCAGCCTGAGGCCGTTCCCTCTCCTCCTGTCCCATCCCAACCTGGCTCCAAGCTCCAGGTCCATGAGCTCAATTAGCACTGGCCTTGATGAACCTGCAAGGTGGGTTTTGCATTTCCCTGAGATTTCAGAGCTTCCTTGCTTCAGGAAAGCCATGGAGGGTGTGCCTGGCTGGCTCTGTGAGAGCTGCTGCCACAAACGTTGCTGCTTCAGAAACTCCCCCCGTTTCATGCTCAGAGAGAAAAAAAGAAGAAATGTTTCTCTCTTGACTGAATGCAGAGGCATTTGAGGGTAATGAGGAGGTGAATTCCCAGCATCCATCCCAGCAGTGATGGATTTTTGGGTGAGAGATGATGGGAGCAATCACTTGACTGGAGCAGTCAGATATGGTTTAGCACCTGCAGTAATGACTCAGGAGCACTCTCAGCTTGATCAGCTCCTCTCATTTCCCCCTGGAATGTTGGAGATGTTCTGCTGTGGAGGTGCCAGCCCGTGCAGGGGCTCCCAGGGAGCTGTGACAGCCCAGGCTCCCCCTGGCCCTGAGCAGAGCTCCGGCCCTGCCGCACTGCAGAGGGGCTCTCCTGCCAAAAATGGCTTTTTAAGGCCTTTTCTGCTCAGGCCAAGGCTAATCCAAGAGTAGGTCCTGGTGGGAATAAGCAATGATTCTTCATGAATAACAATAGCACAATCAGGCCCTAAATGAGACATTTATTCAACCTTTCTCATCTGCCTTCTGTAAATCACCTTCCCTGCGCTGGCACCTCGTGTCCCTGGAGGAAAGCACTGACTAACTACAGCTTTATTCCAGGAGGCAACAGCAGGAGGAAGGAGGATGTTTGAAATGATATTTCAGGCATATTGTGACAGCCCTGGTTGTTCCATCCCAGCAGGGAGTGGGAAGTGACCTTCAAACAGGGTCAGTGCAAATGCAAACAGGGAGGGAAAGAGGAGCCTCTGAGCACCTCCAAAGTCCCTGCTCAGAGTGGGATCTGCAGTGTCTAAAGGGACACAGAAGTGCAGACTGCTCATGTTCTTTTCAAACTGAGATTTTTCAGTACCTCATCCTGTATTAATGAAGAATTCAAAGTTTGGTATCAGCACAATCTCCTCCTGACTCCAAAGACCTTCCTGCACTTCCCACAGCTTTCCATTTGTTCATTTCAAATGTTCTCTCTCTCAGATAGGGAAGGAATTTTCTAGGTTAAAATCACAGACAGATAGGACCCCACTTATCACCCCAGCCTCTCTCTGGGTCATTTATTGGTGCTCTGCTCCTCCCTGATGCACAAAAGCCCAGCAGGTTTCAGTTTCATGATCCTTCTGCAGAAGTGTGTAAAACTTCCTGGGTGCAGAGGCTGCACTCACCAAACCATGACTAAAAGGGCTTGAAGGAGACAGAAATTCTAAGGAAAAAAAATCATTGGGCACAAGGAAAAAAAAAATCCTGTGTTAATTGAGCTTTCCAAGTGGTACCAGCAGCCCTGAGAGAAATAAAAATTTCAGGATGTCCCATAAAGAGCAGAGGAAGAAAGGACAGAGGCAGCAACCCTCGGGTGGCTCTGGGATGAGGGTGGGGTTAGGGGAGAGATGGAAAATGTACATCACTTTTACATCAATGCCCAAAATACACAGACAGCTATTTTCTCAAGTGACTAGGAATAGTTTAGAGATTTTTTTTGCAATCAAATAGCACAAGGAAAAATAGTCTGCAGGGGCTGGTGAGGAATGGGGGGAATATGAGGGAGAATGTTACAGAACATAACAACGGCTCCTTTCTGCCATTTCTGTCCCTAAAATCCAAGCTGCTTTTTGTGGCTTTGGAAGAGGGGTGTCCATGTGAGGAAATTAAAAGCTGACAATGCCTTTGCTCCCTTCCAGCTGACAGCAGCTCAGGAGATAACAATAAACAAACAACATGAGCCCAAGGAGAAGGGGAGCAGAGGAATTGCTCAGCACCACCTCCAATTTCTGCAGCTTTGCCTTAAAGCAAAATGCAGATTTTGAGGGGAAAAGCTGAAGAACAGAACCAAATGAACCAGAGTAAGCAGAAGCAGCTTCCCCCTGCTTCCTTGGGGGGAATTCAACAGCTCCAAGTGGGTTTTAGATCTTGTGCCATTCTCATTCATCTGTGGCCTCCCTCACTTCACACTGTCAGTTCTGTTGAACTGCTCTGCATGAAAAGTGCTTTTGATGTTTGGCAGGGGACCAGCAGGAGAGAGACATGTCAGCAGCTCTGCCCTGTGGGGATAGAGCTGCTGGATGTGGCTGATGCAGCTGGGAATGTCGCTGGGGTTCAGTCCAAGCAAAGCCCTCCTGCTGCAGCTCCTGCAGTCCCCCAGCTCAGCTCGGAGCTGCTCCCCTTGCAGGGAGGAGAGAGCTCCTGGATCAGGACAGCTGCTCCTCCAGGGCTGGGCTGCTGCAGGGAAAGGAGCACTGCTGCTGTCTGGGAGAGAGGGAGAGCACACAGGGGCTGACCACTGAACACAGGGATTGATCACTGAACACAGGGATTGATCACTGGGCACGGGGATTGATCACTGAACACAGGGATTGATCACTGGGAATGGGGATTGATCACAGGGCACGGGGATTGATCACAGGGCATGGGGATTGACCACTGGGCATGGGGATTGGTCACAGGGCACAGGGATTGATCACAGGGCAGGGGGATTGATCACAGGGCACAGGGATTGATCACAGGAACTGATCACTGATCCCAGGAACTGATCACTGATTACAGGGATTGATTACTGATCACAGGATTGATCACAGGAACTGATCACTGAGCACAGAGCAAAGGAGAAAAGGCACCTTCACTTGTCGCCTTCCTGGCTTTGAGTGTTCATCTGAGGAGGAAACTCTCTGGAGCTCTGCTCCCTTACTCCACTCCCTCTGCAGGACACCAGAGCTGGTGGGAATTCCTGCCAGGGGATGCCCCAGCACAAGAGAACTTTCTGCTGCCAGAAAAGCTCCCCTGTGGTGTTTTTGCTCCCCAGGGAGTTCCTGTGCTGGGGTTAAGGCCGTGTGTCACCTGCCCTTGGCCAGCTTTTTCCTCACTAGAACAGCTGTAATGCTCTTTGTCCTATCCAGGGAGCCACATGAGGAACATCCTTGCTCCCATCTCTTTCTTGGGAGAAGCAGAGCAGCAGAAAGCACGTCCATATTTTATTTCTAATTTTCTGGAGAGGAATGGAAAGGAGAATGAGACAAACTACTCCTGAAAAACTTGGTGGGGCAATGCCAAGCCATGAGCTGTCACTGAATGAGAGAGCCAGTTCTGCATGAATGAATGAAGCCTGAGGTTTCTGTGGGATCCACGGGAATGTTCCATTTTTTCCCCCTGAAGCTCAGGCAGGTGGAGCACCAGAGGACCCCTCAGCACTCCCAGGGGCAGCACTGAGGACATCTCCAGTGGTCCCACCCCAGGCTGCTCCTGGGAGCTCAGGAAGCACAGACAGAGCAGATGCTGGGACGTTTTGGCAGAGGCTGCTCCACTCCCAGGCTCTCTGGGGAGAGGAGGGAACCAGGAATTCATTCCACTCTCCTCAGTCTTGGGTCACTCCCAGTTTGGCCAAAGAGAGGTTTCCTTCACAGGGGAAGCTCTTGTGGAGCAAGGTTTCCTTCAAAGGAGAGGAGCTACAGCCCTGGGGGGAAAGTGCTGGGCAGGGACTTGGAGCACCTCGAGCTTGGCACCAAATCTTTCCCTTTCTTCTCCCTCAGTCAGGGAGAAGTGCTCAGGATTTATTCCCTGCTCCCTTTGTACCAACAGAGCCATTTTTACCAAATGACCATTTCCCAGAGCTTCAATTTCCTGCTGAAGATTTAGATTTTTAATTCTTGTAATGAAGCAGGTCCCAGAGGTCCTGAAATTCCTAATTAACTTTAGGATTATAGATCAAACCGTGCTCCCAGCTCTGAGCTGGCACAGAGGCTTTGGGGCAGAAGTTCTGGGATGTCACTGCTGGCAGGGCTTGGAGGCTCCAAACTCCCTTTTTAAGTAAACACCCCTCACTTCCAGACCCTAATTGAATCTGTTTGAGGAAAGAAATGGTATTTTTAGGCTCATGAAGTTGGATTTTCTGCCAGCTGCACTGTGAGGCTGGATTGCACACAGATGGAATTGAGTTCTTACCTGGCCCCACACACTCCTGATGGAGCTCTGGAGGAGACCTGGCCTGAGGAAAATGTGACTTTATGGCAAAATCAGGCAGTAAAACGTCACTTCTCCCCACTGGGTGAGAGAACCTTAAATTGCATTTGCTCCTGGAGAAGCAGCCCTGGGGAGAGGCTGAGTCCCTGCAGTGGCACAGGGAGCTGCTCCCCACGCCCCTGGTGCCACCAGCAGGAGCACAGAAAACACAATCACCTGGCCTGGTGACCTTCAGGGGCCACAGAACAGCACAAATCTGACCTTCCCCTGTGACTGATCCAGATCAGAATCCTAATTACACCAAACCACTTCTCCACAAGGGGAGCTGGGGGAATATTTAACATCCTGCCCACGGCAGGTGTTACATACAGCAGATAACAACCCGAATTCCTGTAAAAATAACATCTTTGTGGCTTTTAAAGCACTAATTTCCCAACTCCTCAGGCAGACTCGATGAATCACTGTGCTGTCACTGGTGGAAGTGCAGCAGATGGAGGAGCAGCCAGCAGTGATCCCCCAGGAACCTCCTCAGGGCTGGATGGGAGCTGGGATGGAACTCGGCTCCTGGAGAGGCTCTGCAGGACCCCTGGGCCACAGCAGCCGCGGTGGCTGAGAGCCTTGGATGGGAAATGCAGGCTGGGACCATCCACACAGGTGTCAGAGCAAACCCTGCACTGCCCTGCTCTGCTGAGCAGGAAACCTTTGTGCATCTCAGCCTTGATTTCCTGACTGCATTCGGTGCCCCACGGAGCATCTGCCTCCAGCGCTGCCCCGGGGAGTTCTGTGGGATAAATCAGTGCCCAGCAAGGCACTGCTGGAGGGCAGGACGCCTGGGAAAGGCTGGGCTGAGGCACTGAGAGGAGCCCTGGGGACAGCAGGGACAGGGGCACAGGAGCTGCTGAGCAAACCCTGAATTCCCTGAGCTGTCGGCAGTGTGGGATGTCTGACACGCCCAGGGGCAGCTCCAGGGCTGTCTGTGCAGTGCAGGAACAATTCTGCATCCCCAAATGAGCTCCTCAGCAGCACTCACTCCCTGGGTACGTGGTGTGAGCAGTGGGAACGGGGCCAAATTCAGGAAGGCAAAGGAACACCAGAGCTGTGCAGCTCCCAGACTGGTGCCATAAGGGACATTTTAGAAGTGATTAAAAGCTGTGTGTTGTGAGGGGAAAGGTCCTTTGGGGTGGGGTTTGGTGGTGACCCCTGTGTGAACAGGAAAAGGCCATCCCATGTGGCACCTTCATTCCAAAGCCAGAACAGGAATCACATTTCACTGCCATCCCCAGGTACTGTTAAAGCAGACCCAGGTAATTCCATTTCTGGTCCCTTTTGATTAATTCTTACCTTGTGAGAAAGACCTGCCAATAAACAGAGCTTTTCCCTCTCCTCTGCAGTGAGTGGCTGTCTCCACTGATTCTCTTCAGCTGATTTCCTAATTCTGTCTAGAAATCAAATTATTTTATTACCCAAAGGCTTTGCCTTTACCAGTAAGAGCATCTCTGCAACCATTTAAAGTCTTATGAGGGTTAATGCAATACAACTCCTCTGTCTTTCTCCACTTTTTTAAAAAGGAGAATTCAAAGATAAAATACTCTGACAATTGCTCCCTCCCTGTAGCTTTTCCTTTCTTCCCAATACCCAGTTTTCAAAATAACTAAATGCATCTTGTCACTGAACTCTGATCTCTGAAGTTTTGGAAAGAAGGCACAGCCCAAGGAGAGGGTGAAGTTCCCTTTTCCCTTATCTTACATTTCCCTCTAGTGGCTGAGCCCTGGAGCATCAGCAGCCAAAGGGAGGAATTCAAGGTTTTCCTGCTTTGCCCTTTTTTTTAGTAAAATATTTCTCTTTAACCTCGTTGTACCCTGCTTGTCCTGCTTTGCTCTGTGTGAAAACTCTGCTTTGCAGTTCCCTTCCCAGGGTTCAGGGATAACAGGACCCAGGTGCTCCAAACCCAGCCTGTTTTGGGGGAGGTAAACATCCTGTGGTGCCCAAATTTGGGGGCAAAGGAGGCGTTAAAGGGGAGTGTGAGGAGGAATAATTTCGGTTCAGGGCTCTCCTGGGACTCTCAGACCCAGAAATGTTGTTCTGGTTGGACAAGACCCAAAATTTCCTGTTTCTAGCAGGGCTTTCTCCTTGGTGCTCTTCCAGAGAAGTTCCCCAGGGCAAGGCTGGACTTCCAACCTGGGTAAGTCTGGCTGGATTTCAATACAGTAAAAAACAAGAGAAGATTTAAGAGCAAAGATTCACCCATCAGTGCTCCCCTGCCTCACTTCTCACTTCATGGCAAGCCAATAATGTGAAGAAAAGCTTAAAAAAATACACTGTTAAATAAGTTATTTTGGTATTTTAAAGCTATTGTTGGTTATTATAGCTTCTAATCAAAGGTTGTTGGGGCAGAGAGAATGTGAAGTGTCAATGTCTGAAGCCTGTGGGATGCACCAAAAAAAGCTCCAGAGAGACTGCAGGCTGTGGTTCAGGACATGCTGGGGCTGGGAGAGCCACCTCCAGGCTGGAAAATTTTATGGCACAAAATCTGAGCTCTGAGGGTTCAGAAGCTGAGAGTTTATTTCACTCTCTGTTTGAAATGAGTCTCCACAAGAAGCTTTTTCAATGAAAAGGGTTTCTTTCTCATAAATATTTGAGAGCAAACATGGAATTTCTGTTCACCTCAGGAAGATGATGCCATGTCTATGGCTTTGTGCTCGTGCGTGTGGGTTTTTTTCCTCCTCAAACCACGCTGATTTTGTCAAAACTGTCAGAGTCTGGAAGCCTCCCGAGCAAACATTGCAGAACTGAGACTGTGCCTTGGGAATGCTGGGGGAGAGGAGCTCTGCAGGGCCCGAGCAGGGGATGCACAGAGCAGCAGGGAGAGCTCCAGGGAAGAGACAGAGAGAGGAGAGGGCAGCTGGGGCTGTGTTTGGGATCTGCTGGGGCTGTGTTTGGGATCTGCTGGGGCTGTGTTTGTGTGGGATCTGCTGGGAGAAGATAGGGATATGTTTGTTTGGGATCTGCTGGGGCTGTGTTTGTGTGGGATCTGCTGGGAGAAGATAGGGATGTGTTTGTTTGGGATCTGCTGGGGATGTGTTTGGGATCTGCTGAGGGCAGTTGGGGATGTTTGTTTGGGATCTGCTGGGAGAAGATGGGGATGTGTTTGTTTGGGATCTGCTGAGGGCAGCTGGGGATGTTTGTTTGGGATCTGCTGGGAGAAGATGGGGATGTGTTTGTTTGGGATCTGCTGAGGGCAGCTGGGGATGTTTGTTTGGGATCTGCTGAGGGCAGCTGGGGATGTGTTTGTTTGGGATCTGCTCAGGACAGCTGGGGATGTGTTTTTTGGGATCTGCTGCTGGGTGATGAGAAAATCACCCAACAACTGACCCGGGGATTGGCAAAGCAGGGCCAGCTTTAATGGGGGGTGGTTTTTAGGCAAGGTGATAAACGAGCTGTGAACAGAGGCAGAGGGGAAGGGAGAAGCCTCTCCCATGCAGCATTTTCAGGGCAGGCCCTTGCAGATGGGGACTTTGTGTGCCTGGACACGGTTTGGGGTCAGGAGCAGCACAGAGGAGGGGACTCAGGGGCTGCAGGGTTTTACCTGGACCTGCCTGGGGTGAGCTGAGCTGCTGCAGGAGCCTTCAGCAACCCCAGAACCAGGGAACCCCAGCCTCACAGGGCTTGCTCTGCTTCCAGCAGCCCCCAGGGCCTCTGCTCCGAGGGGGGTTATGGGGCTGGTTCTGCCCTCGTGCACCCCAGATAATGGGGAAAACCACTGGGAAAAGGAGGAGATGCTGGTTTTGCTTGACCTGTTGGTTTGTGCCCTTGATTTCTCTCAGAAAAATGGAGTTAAGGCCATATTGTGCTCACATGTTTGGTGTTAAACTAAACCACAGAATCCCTGAGGTGGGAAAAGCCCTCCCAGAGCACTGAGTCCAAGCTGTGCCCCTCGTCCCCAGCCCAGAGCCCCGAGTGCCACCTCCAGGAATTCCTTGGACACCTCCAGGGATGGGCTCTCCAAACCTCCCTGGGCAGTTCCAGTGCCTGAGCACCCTTTCCATGGGGAAATTCCTGCTGATCCAACCTGAGCCTGCCCTAAGAAGGAGCAAAGCTAGGTCTCTGTTTAGGCTCTGGCTCCTGGAAGCCCTTTGGGCATGGAGGAACTGCAGGGTGGATGCCCAGCAGAGCCTTGGGAATGGGCACGACTGCCCAGAGGCTTCTGATTCAGCCAAAAACCTGAACTGAATACAGGGAAAATAACAAAAAGGGGAAGTAGACTGAAGAAAATGACTGATTGTACATTTTTTTAAGGAATTGCTCTGGAGCTTGTTCATTCTGAGATGAATTGGGAGCTTTAGCCTTGCCAGTGAGCTCACCCTTGGTCTGAGTCTCTGATGGGGATTTATCCATCAGAGAGTGCCCTGAAGCTGCTGCACTTCCTATGAAGCTCCCCCTGGCAGATCAGAGCCTGCAGATTAAAGCTGGGAGTGAATTTCTGACTCAGAGGTAAAAGACACAGTGTCATCCTCGATAGCAGAAACTCTTTGTAGGATTTCTTCCCCCTTTTGAAAGTTATTTGCCTAAAAGAAGAGACTGAGGTTGTAACTGGAGCACATGACAGAAACAAATGGGGTGTTTGTGTTCCTTTAGTCAGGTATCTCAATCTTTCAGTATTTTAATTGTGCAATATCAAATGCCCTGGTAAATCCCCCCCTGAGACTGTGAGAGTGCCGAGACTGTCAATGTGAAATTCTTGGAGGGAAGGTGAAAATGATTGAATGAGGTTATTAAAACAATGAAGGGAGTTGCAGAAGTGGAAGAGGGAAGTGGTGCCATTTTCTGCTGTAAATTAGTTCTTGGTGCACCGAGCTTGGACAGCACTGATGTTTTGGGTGTCTCTGAATGTCAGAGCCCATTAGAAGAGCCTGGAGTGCCAGGATGAGAGGGAATGGCTGAAAACTGCCAGGAAGTGCTAGATGGGATGTTGGGAAGGAATTGTTCCCTGGCAGGCCCTGGCACAGGTGCCCAGAGCAGCTGTGGCTGCCCCTGGATCCCTGGCAGTGCCCAAGGCCAGGGTGCAACACCCTGGCACAGTGGAAGGTGTCCTTTCCCTCCTCCTGTGCTCCCAATTCCTCTCTCCATTTCTGCCTTTTCCTGCAAAACAACACGTCTGCCACAGTGAGAGAAAATCTCATTCCATTTTTACCATGAGTGCAGGGCTTTTCCCTCTTCCCAAATCTGTTATCCCAGAGGTCCCCCCACCCTGGCTGGGCTGTCTCAGAGCAGCAGGACAAAGACCAGTGGGATAAAAAGATCAGTTTAGCTCCTGACATGAACTGTGTGCCCTTGCTGGGGTGCCCAAAGCCAATGCCCTTGTCCAGAGCAGGTTCCTGGGGTTTATCCTCCAGTTCAGTTCTTTTGGTCTGAAGTTGGCCACGCTTTGGGCTTGAACAATTTTTCATTTCCTAAAGAAAGCCTTGGCAGGACTTTGTTTTGGTGTCATCTCAAGGCCTTGCAGACTTGCACTGGGTCATGTGAGTTTTGCTGGCACCAGGAGCGAGACTTGCAGTCATGGTGGGAAATGCATTCATTGCCCAATTTGAACGTCAGCAGCACAGCTGAAGTTTCTGATCCCAGCAGTGACATCAAAAGTGTTAATGAGGCCAGAGTTTGGAGAAAATGGTCACAAAATTTGGATAAACTGCAGCTGCTCTTGGGCTTTTTTGGAAATCACCGAGCTTTGGGAGGATCTGGCTGAACACTGCAGATAAAGCACAGGGTAAACCAAGGCCTGGCATTAAGTACAAGGAAAAGTTAAAGATGGGTGTAAACTGTATAAACTTCAGGCAATGTACATGATTCAAATCAAGTGTTTCATGCAACTTTGTTTTTATTTCCTTCAAAGCACAGAAGGTTCTGCCGAATGCCCTTGAGGGAAGGGGAATGAAAAGGAATAACAGACTCGGTGTGGTTGGGAATTTCAGGCATTCCACACGGGAATGGAACCCAGGCTGTGATCAGAGGGATGAGGAGGAGAGGGAGGCCGGGGCTGGCAGGCTGGGGGGCAGCTGGGGACGGGGACAGGGTGGGCACAGGGAGCAAGGCCAGCCCTGGCCAGCCCCCAGCAGGTTCTGTCAGGGAGAGCTTGGGGCGAGCACTCAGGAACGAAACCTTTCATTCCAGTGGTGGCCATGACTCCTCCTCGCCCTCTTTGCTGTCCCTGTGTGTGGCTCTGCCCCTCTGGGGGTGCCCAGAGGCTGCTGGTGACACAGTGACAACGTGACACGCTGGGACTTCCGTGCTTTCAGTTTGGGTTTGCTTTTTGAAACCTCCTGACAGAGCAGCCACCAAAACTGACTGAAACCACAAGTCCATTACTAACTGTGGGTAAAAGCCCAAAGGAATAACTTCCTTTGGAAGGGGGTGCTGTGGCTATGGAGGGTGAAAGCCACACAGCTCCAGCTGCAGCTGCAGTTTGTAGCAGAGAATTGGTGCCTTTCTGTCAAATTATGAATTCTATTGAAAAAAATCATCTTCAGACTTTATTCTGATGCTTTACTTTGCCACCAGCTAAGCACTGATGAGAATTTTGAGTTGTGTACATTTAGCTTTGCTTCATATGAAGTGAAAATCCTCCTTATTTTATTTAATCTCCACTTTAACTCCTACTGCCATTCCCCAAGTCTCAGGTATAAATAATAGGAGGGAAATCCTGACCTGGGGAGTTAAAACCAAAGGTTTTGTTTATTCTGAGTTAAATATTCTGTTATTTAAATGAGCAGAAAGATAACTGCAATTCTTCAGCACCTGGAACCAAATCAGCCAAATCCTGGCTCCAAAATTGGTGCCAGTCACCATCCATAGGTACAGGACTGTGTTGACATGGAAAATATGTGACAAGAATTGATTGATCAATGTCCAGTGGAACGTGGTGGGGTTTTATGTCAAAGGGAAGCATTGGCAATTCATATTTGAAAAGGTTTCCTTAGCAAATGAAGAAAATCAGTTTATCGTGGTCTGTATTGGTAAAACCAGTGCAATCTGTGCAGAATGTGGTTCAGGCTGGACATCAGCAGGAATTTCTCCATGGAAAGGGTGCTCAGGCCTCGCCCAGGGAGGTTTGGAGTGCCCATCCCTGGAGGTGTCACCTGGAGGTGGCACTGAGTGCTCTGGGCAGGGTGGGGGTGGGCACAGCTGGCACTGGATGGGCTGGGAGGGCTTTCCCAGCTCAGGGATCCCGGGATTCTGGGGCAGCAGAGGTGCCCATCCTCGGGCACACCCAGCACAGTGACAGTGACAAAGGCTGGGACAGCAGCCAGTTTCAGCCTTGTGGCTTTTGAGGTCAGGCCAGGTCTCCCAGCCCGCTCTGGGGGAAGTTGTGCAGCCAGCCTGGTCCATTACATAACAGAGCTGCCCTGTGAGCCCTGCCTGCCACCCCAGCATGGCCCTGGAACCACAGAGCTGCCCTGTGAGCCCTGCCTGCCACCGCAGCGTGGCCCTGGAACCACAGAGCTGCTCTGCCACCCCAGCATGGCCCTGGAAGCACAGAGCTGCCCTGTGAGCCCTGCCTGCCACCCCAGCATGGCCCTGGAAGCACAGAGCTGCTCTGCCTGGAGCTGCTGTGCCAGCCCTGGAGAGCCTCTGCCAAGGAGGGGCAGCCAGGGAGCTCAGCAGGAGCCAGCAGAGCAAGGACAGACCCAAAGTGGGTCAGGATTCCCAAACAAAGTCTGGGAATGAGGGGCTGTGTCCTGGGGGCAGTGCCAGGCTGAGGGGGGATCCCACACACAAATCCAGGCTGGGGCTGCAGCATCACCTCCCTCCAGGCAGCCACACACAGATTGTCCAGGAGCAATTCCCAGATTATCCAGGAGCAATTCCCAGATTATCCAGGAGCAATTCCCAGATTACCCAGGAGCAATTCCAGGATTATCCTGGAGCAATTCCCAGATTATCCAGGAGCGACTCCAGCATTATCCAGGAACAATTCCCGGATTATCCAGGAGCAATTCCAGGATTATCCAGGAGCAATTCCTTCCAGGAAAGGGTGCCCAGGCACTGCCCAGGGCTCTGCAGCCCCCGTCCCTGGAGGTGGCACTGCAGGTGGCACTCGCAGCTCTGGGCTGGGACAGGGTTGGACTCCGGGGTCTGGGAGGGCTTTTCCAGCCCCCAGGAATTGCTGGTCCATGGCAGCCCCGGGCTGTTCCTGCCTGGGGACGTGCTGGGGTCACCTGGGAAATGCTGCTCTGCTTCCCCTTTGTGGAAACCCTCTGTGGTTTCAGAACTTTTACATCTCCGGCAGGTTTGTAACCAACAAACGCTGCCGAAACTCAGAGCCAGGGAGTTTCTTTTCAGTGAAATTGTGAGTGAAGGTGGAATTTTCTGTTTTTTACCAAATGCTTCATTACTCCAGGAAGTCCTCAGTAAGGGGGAAGGAGATCCAAACATTTGGGAAGAGTTTTTGGTCAAAACTGATCAAGGCTGGAACCACAGGCAAAATGGATTGCAATGGGTTGTGTGAGCAGTTTTCTTTTAAGCCCCTAAAAATAAGATTCCTCAAAAGTAGATTTTTACATTTTACTTAAAATGTTTCTACTTTTTTTCCTTTCTGTTTATTTCTTTATTTTTCTGTTTTTCTTTATTTCTTCTCTCTGCCTTCCTCCCCAAATCTATCAGGACAACTTTGAGTGTTCTAATAATTATGGAGAGACTTGAAACTGTTCCCAAGGAAATCTAAAATCCTTCCTATCTCTGTATGGCCATTTCAACTGCCCAAACCTGAACTGATTTGAACAAATATCAGCACTTTTCCCTTTCAGCCCAGCCCAAACCTTTCTGAAGGGCAGAGTTCTCCTGGGTGTTTGTGCATCCACACTGCTGGGATTTGTTGGTAATTATTGGAAACTTGCAAACAGCCTGAGGATCACCTGGATTTTAAAATTAATTTAAAAATTAATTTGATTTAAAATTTATTTAATTTTAGATTAATTTAAATTATTTAATTTTAAATTAATTAATGGGATAGTGCCTGTTTCATTCCCCATGTGCTCCAGTGGGATCCTGGGGGGATTCCAGCTCAGCCTCCTCCAAGGGCAGCAGTGGCTCCACCTGGGGTGGCTTTGCCTGGGGCTGGGATCAGGATAAAGAGCTCTCAGTGCCACCTCAGCTGTTCCTCGAGCACCTCCAGGGATGGGGACTCCACCCCCTCCCCAGGCTTCAACAAAGGGGATTTTCAATTTTTTTTCTTTAGTTTTGACCAGGATTCCCCTTTCAACTGAAAATCTCAGTTCTTTTAAGAGAAGTGGCTTGAAATTTTCCTGCCCAGACGCTGAAGTGGGTGGTGAGGAAGGTTCATTGAGCTGCTTTGCTCTCTGCTGGATTTCAACACCAGCCATGGTGTGGCTTTTATATAAAATGAGAAGTGGAGGTGAGGAGTCTCGTGATTTGTGTCTGCAGTGACGACAGAGGCTGCACAGAAGTCCCACAGAGCTCTCTGCACTCTCTCACCCGTGGTTTTACACCAGGGAGCTGGAGCTTTGTTCTTCCAACCACATTTCTGCCCTGCCAGGTTCTGATTGCCCAACCCAGGTGCCTCTGGCTCAGCTCTGAGCTGAGCAGCCGTGCAGTGTGAGGTAATGGCCTTCATTCCCTTCACAGAAATCAAGGTTATTTAGCAGAATTTGTGGATTTCTTCATCCCCATCTTTCCTTTTCTTTGGTTTATTAAATAGAAATTAATCTGCAGTGCAAGTGAGTGAGGTTCTCTCTCCCCTGCTCAGCCACAGGTGCTCTAAAGAGACATTTGTGCATCAGATATAACAATATTTGTGGGGTTCCTTTCTCCCCATTTCTCCTCCATGAACAATTAACTGCCAGGAAAGGGCAGTGCAGGTGCAGCCCCTGTAATTCAATGGTGATTACAGAACTGTGCCACTGGGAGCCCAGGGCTGCTCAGGCTCTGGCTGTTCCCAAATCCTGGCTGTGCCTTTGTGAACAAAGGTGTGGAGCCACCTCCCAGCCTGGGATGAACTTTGCCCTGGGTCATTCCCAGCCCTGCAGCAGGTCAGAGGTTTGGGTTTCCTTGGAATGCCACCCCTGGTGCAGAATTCTCTGCAGGGCTGGGTGGGGACTCCAGGGATGGGGCTGGCTTGGGTCACATCCCACATCCCGGGGCTGTGGTGGTTCCAGCTTGATCCCTGGAGCAGTTTTGGGATCCCTGGAGCAGTGCCAGGATCCCTGGAGCAGTTTTGGGATCCCTGGAGCTGTGCCAGGCCCCTGGAGCCATGCCAGGCTCACCACAGCCTGCTCTTGCAGGCAGCAGGGGATTCCCTGCAGATCCAGGAGGAAGTGCCCTTGCATTGAGGATGCTCGGAACCCTTGAGCAGAGCGTTTGTTAAATTCAGCTGATTGAGGAAAAGTTCTCCTCCCCACGTGCTCCATGCCCTCTGCGCACCAGTAACTGGTTTATAGTGGGCTGGGTTATCCTTTCACTCTCTGGTGAAAGCGGTTTTCTGCTGAACTCTCCAGACATGATCCCAGGACTGATGTCAATCAGGATTGAAGCTGACATGCTCGGGGCAAACAATAATTCCTTTGTCAAAAAGGTATTTATGGTTACAACTGCCAGACTACAGCTGTCTCAAGTGGTTCTTAATCTCAGGCATTAATTAGAGGTGGAGGAAATTGACACAGGACGTTTAAAGCTGATACTCTTTTTATTACAGGTGCAAACAAGTGTTGCATAAGAATATCAATGTTTAGCTGCTGAGCTTGTCCCGGGTGTGTTCCTGGAGAGATTCTGCAATGCAGGGCTTTTCCTGCTGCTCTCCCTTGCCTCAGAAATTCCAGAACTGATGGGGACTCAGCCCAGCTTTCCCTCAGCTGTCAGAGTGCTGCAACAGAAACAGATGGGACTCTTGATTTTTTATGTAGGAAAGCTGAATCTTTATTGCATAGCTATATTTTAATAGGAATATTAGAAGTACTGTGATAATCTCATTAATTAACAATGCACTGGCAGTTTATTGCTCAGTAAATGGCCAGCGTGCATGTTCCTTAAGCCCCTCTATTTTTGGTTAGTTTACATATTTTCTTCATGGGTTCTTATGAGGTTTTTTAGAGGTGCAGACTGTTTTTCTTACTAGAACAGGTTATTTAAACTGATTTTCATTCTCTCAATTCCTTCTCACGGGAACTTCAGCTAGTTACTAGCTGTACTTAGCTGAATTAAGGCTTAAGCTGGGGTTTTACAAAGCTTTTCTTTTGTAAGGTTTGTAGCACCAGAGGAGTTTGGGGTGTGGCAGTGGCAGGTAAAGCAAGGGCTCTGCCAGGAGCCCAAGGGAGGCAGAGGCAGTGCTGGGTTTGCAGCTGAGCCCCTGCAGTGGCTGTCACCACGGAAGGAAGTCGTGTCCCTTGTGGTGGAAGCCACTCTTGATTGACTCCCTGCTCTGGTGGAGATCAAAGGAAGTCCCCAGGTCCTGGGTCACTGCCTGAGCTCTGCACACAGGACTGGGGTTTGTTTGCAGCACTGCCAGGAGTGTCCTGGCCATCTCACCTCCAGGAATAAGCAGGGAAAGCCAGAAATACAGGGAGAAGTGGAGTGATGAGTTTATGGCTAAAATAGCTTATAAACAAATGGGTTTGGGGCCAGTGAATGTTTGTGCTCTGCAGCTCTGCCCTGTGGAGTTGGAAAGTGAGTTTCATTCATTTTCCAGCTAGAAAGAGTAAGGATTGTCCCCCCAAACCCTTCAGAGCAGCTGGGAAGTGGCAGAGGAGAGCCCACACTCGCTGTGTGAGAGCTGCAGGGCTCATTTATTTACTGGCCAGGAAAACATCCTCTTCTCCCTGAAATCTGCAGGTTCCTGCTTTCATCCCTTCATATCCTGCCCATAATGAGAGCAGAACCCAGCAGAGATCTCCTCTCCTGGTGCAGGATCAAATGAGCTCCCAGATGTGCAAAAAGCAGTGAGTTTTACTTGAATTGTGTTTCCATAGCCCTGTGTATGGGATCATCCCAAAAAAAGGCATCATGCTCCATTTTTTGGCAAAAAACAACCCAAAATACAAATCCATGACCATTTTAAATGTGAAACACTTCGTTTACTTGTTTGATTTTTTTTTTTTCCATATCTCCTCAGGCAAATCACAGAATTCCTGCTCAGCTCCAGGAATTTACTGGCATGAGTCAATTGTTCCACCTGGGTGAAGGACACTTTTTCTGTGGGGCTGTTGAGATGTTTAATCAGGTTGATGTCAGAGCACAGGGAGGAGCAAGGGAGCACAATTCCCAAAATGAGCAACTCCAGGCACATCCTCATCCTCGCTGGCCCTAGCAGGAACAGATGTGCTCACTCCAGGGAGGAGGTTTCATCATTCTCCTGGGAAAGTCCTTGCTGGAAGTTCCCTCATGCAAAGCCTTCTCCTCACTCTGAATTATTCACAGCTCTTCAGCCTGGTGCCACTGAGCTGCAGGAACAGGGATGTGCTGCTGGAGCAGCCCTGGGACAGCCCAGGACAGGGAAATGTGAGAAATGGATTTGTAAAGGGTTCTCAAAACCTGACTGAAAGCTCACACAGCCTTGTACATCTGTGTGCAAACTCAGATAAGGTGTGCTGGCTAGGGAGGCCATGGAATAGAAATCACATTGTTGAGAGAGAGGCTGAACTGGAAACAAGTTTCAAAAGATGGCCTTGCAAAAAGATCAGATATTCTAGAGAATAAGAACTGTGAGAGATGCATTGTAGCAGGACCTTGTGGAATAAAAATATGGGTGATTGGTGTTAAATATAGGTAAAAAAATAGGTGATTGGTGTTAAATATAGGTTAAAATATAGGTAAAAATATAGGTGATTGGTGCTAAATATAGGTTAAAATACAGGTGATTGGTGTTAAATATATGTTAAAATATAGGTAAAAATAGAGGTGATTGGTGTTAGAGGTATTAGCAGCATTGTGTGGCAACAGCTAATAGGCTGAAAAACATTTCTGAGGTATTGTAACCAGGGAATGGGCTGGCTTCTGATGGAATTGTGTTGAGTTTTACATCTCTTGTGTCTCACCAATCATTGAGACTGGTAATGGAATAAAACCTTTGAAAATGCCTCTCAGTTACCCTGTCTCTGTAAAAGCTGGGAAAACCAACAAGGGACCACGGAGATTGTCCCAGTTCCTGAGGTACTGGCACCAGAATCTGCCCTGTCCCAGTCAGAAATGTGTGGTAGCACCCAGCTGAGCTGGAGGAGGATTTGCCATTCCACAATGCCCCTGTTCTGCTGTGGGTCCTGGAAACCCTCCCCTGGCAGAGCTCCTGAATTTTAATTTTAAGGGGTTGGTAACAGCAGCAGTGAATGTGATGTCACAGAGCAGCACTGGAGTAATTCCAAAATTTTCTTTGGCTTTCAGAAGTTCAGGGACACTTCAGTGGTTCACTGGCGAAAAGTTTTTGCTTTCCAAATAGGTCTTGTATGATCTCATTCCTTCACAGTCATGGGAGGTGTCAGAGCTCTTATTACATAATTTGAAGTTTCTTTTCCCCACCTTGAGGAACTTGGAATTTTCTGACAGATGAAAAATGATGTAACAAGATGCCTGGATCCTGCTTGGGCATTGAGTGCTCCTGTGAGCTCCTGAATCCCTTATCCTTAACCCCATTCTCAGCTTGGGTCCCCAGGCTTTAGCATGAAATAAATATTTATACCTTAATAATTAATAGCAAAATAGGAAATTGTCACAACTTCCTTTTTCTTCCAGGTATATCCCTGAGAGCTTTAATTACAGAATCATGGAATATCCTGGGCTGGAAGGGGCCCTCAAGGATCATCAGTTCAGCTCCTGGAGACCCCAACAACCCCACCCTGTCCCTGAGAGCATTGTCCAAACTCTCCTTGGTCCTAGAATGGCCTGGCTGGGATTTGTCTGAAAACTCCTTTTCTAGGAGCTGTCAGACAAAGAAAATGCTGCTTGAATTTCAGTCAATGAAATGAATTTACTGGGCTTTTCCCTTGACTTTCAGTTTGTAATGTTATTTCCCCACCCCCAGCGCTGTAACCCGGCCCAAGCAGCGCTGGTGGTGGAGTTCAGAGTTACAACATCCCCAAGAAATGATTTAGCTCAAGAGAAGAGCCCAGCCTGCAGCTGGCTCCTCCAGCTGGGTGCTGGCAGACTGATCTCAGTGTCAGGTTTATCTCAGTGTCGGGTTTATATCAGTGTCAGATCTCAGTGTCAGGTTTATATCAGTGTCAGGTTTATATCAATGTCAGATCTCAGTGTCAGGTTTATATCAATGTCAGATTTATATCAATGCCAGATTGATCTCACTGCCAGGTTAATCCCANCTCAGATAAGGTGTGCTGGCTAGGGAGGCCATGGAATAGAAATCACATTGTTGAGAGAGAGGCTGAACTGGAAACAAGTTTCAAAAGATGGCCTTGCAAAAAGATCAGATATTCTAGAGAATAAGAACTGTGAGAGATGCATTGTAGCAGGACCTTGTGGAATAAAAATATGGGTGATTGGTGTTAAATATAGGTAAAAAAATAGGTGATTGGTGTTAAATATAGGTTAAAATATAGGTAAAAATATAGGTGATTGGTGCTAAATATAGGTTAAAATACAGGTGATTGGTGTTAAATATATGTTAAAATATAGGTAAAAATAGAGGTGATTGGTGTTAGAGGTATTAGCAGCATTGTGTGGCAACAGCTAATAGGCTGAAAAACATTTCTGAGGTATTGTAACCAGGGAATGGGCTGGCTTCTGATGGAATTGTGTTGAGTTTTACATCTCTTGTGTCTCACCAATCATTGAGACTGGTAATGGAATAAAACCTTTGAAAATGCCTCTCAGTTACCCTGTCTCTGTAAAAGCTGGGAAAACCAACAAGGGACCACGGAGATTGTCCCAGTTCCTGAGGTACTGGCACCAGAATCTGCCCTGTCCCAGTCAGAAATGTGTGGTAGCACCCAGCTGAGCTGGAGGAGGATTTGCCATTCCACAATGCCCCTGTTCTGCTGTGGGTCCTGGAAACCCTCCCCTGGCAGAGCTCCTGAATTTTAATTTTAAGGGGTTGGTAACAGCAGCAGTGAATGTGATGTCACAGAGCAGCACTGGAGTAATTCCAAAATTTTCTTTGGCTTTCAGAAGTTCAGGGACACTTCAGTGGTTCACTGGCGAAAAGTTTTTGCTTTCCAAATAGGTCTTGTATGATCTCATTCCTTCACAGTCATGGGAGGTGTCAGAGCTCTTATTACATAATTTGAAGTTTCTTTTCCCCACCTTGAGGAACTTGGAATTTTCTGACAGATGAAAAATGATGTAACAAGATGCCTGGATCCTGCCTGGGCATTGAGTGCTCCTGTGAGCTCCTGAATCCCTTATCCTTAACCCCATTCTCAGCTTGGGTCCCCAGGCTTTAGCATGAAATAAATATTTATACCTTAATAATTAATAGCAAAATAGGAAATTGTCACAACTTCCTTTTTCTTCCAGGTATATCCCTGAGAGCTTTAATTACAGAATCATGGAATATCCTGGGCTGGAAGGGGCCCTCAAGGATCATCAGTTCAGCTCCTGGAGACCCCAACAACCCCACCCTGTCCCTGAGAGCATTGTCCAAACTCTCCTTGGTCCTAGAATGGCCTGGCTGGGATTTGTCTGAAAACTCCTTTTCTAGGAGCTGTCAGACAAAGAAAATGCTGCTTGAATTTCAGTCAATGAAATGAATTTACTGGGCTTTTCCCTTGACTTTCAGTTTGTAATGTTATTTCCCCACCCCCAGCGCTGTAACCCGGCCCAAGCAGCGCTGGTGGTGGAGTTCAGAGTTACAACATCCCCAAGAAATGATTTAGCTCAAGAGAAGAGCCCAGCCTGCAGCTGGCTCCTCCAGCTGGGTGCTGGCAGACTGATCTCAGTGTCAGGTTTATCTCAGTGTCGGGTTTATATCAGTGTCAGATCTCAGTGTCAGGTTTATATCAGTGTCAGGTTTATATCAATGTCAGATCTCAGTGTCAGGTTTATATCAATGTCAGATTTATATCAATGCCAGATTGATCTCACTGCCAGGTTAATCCCAGTGTGAGGTTAATCCCAGTGTGAGGTTAATTCCAGCGTCATGTTTATCTCAGTGTCAGGTTTATATCAAGTCAGGTTGATATCCCAGTGTGAGGTGAATCCCAGTGTCAGGTTTATATCAAGTCAGGTTAATCCCAGTGTGAGGTGAATCCCAGTGTCAGGTTTATCCCAGTGTCAGGTTTATATCAAGTCAGGTTAATCCCAGTGTGAGGTTAATCCCAGTGTCAGGTTTATGTCAGTGTCAGGTTTATATCAAGTCAGGTTAATCCCAGTGCCAGGTGAATCCCAGTGCCAGGTTTGTGGTGGCAGCAGTGGGCAGGTACCAGAGGAGCAGGGATCTGCTCTGCACTTTGGAGCAGCACTGAGCCATCTCCCTGTGCATGCCCTGGGAGGAGCCTCCTCTGTTCCTGTGCCAGAGAGGATTGATAACTGATTCTGCAATAAATCGATCAGAAATGCCAATTCCTCTTGGATCCCTGCCCCACATTCCCTGAGCACCTGTAAAGATTTGCAAAAGCAGCTCATGGAATGAAGCACCCAAATCCCATTGACTCTGAGAGTCACTTACTGTAGAAAATGAGATTTGGCTCATAAACCCCTTTGGAAATGTCACACCTTGCTTTTCCTCTCTTTACAAATCCTTGTGCAAGGCACTTCTGGCTCTTCCTGTCCTTTTTATCTCTCTGGTGCTGCCTCCAAGCCCAGGAGTTTGTGCAGAGACACCCAGAGCTCTGGGGGTTAGGTGCT
The DNA here is from genome assembly GCA_013400635.1 of Hypocryptadius cinnamomeus. Lineage (NCBI taxonomy): Eukaryota > Metazoa > Chordata > Aves > Passeriformes > Zosteropidae > Hypocryptadius > Hypocryptadius cinnamomeus. The sequence continues at coordinate 123,131 of VYZP01021276.1, forward strand.
GTGAGCTCCTGGGGCAGCACCAAGAGGTGAAATCCCCTTTTCCCTTCTCTCAGGGGCCTCCTGCTCCATGGATCCCAGATCCATCCTGCACTGGGCACAGCTCCCACCTGGAATTTGGGAACTCCACCAGCCTGGCCTTGAGTAGGGCAGAGCTCAGTGATGCTCCTGCCCATCTTCTGTCCCCTCCACCCAAGGAGGGGGAGATTCCCCACATCCCCATCCTGCCCAGCTGCTCCAGTGGTACCAAAATCAAATTCATCTCTGGCCTATGAAGCTTTTTGCTTTTTGGTAGAAGTTGGATATCTTTTCCCCCTGTGTTTTGTATTTTTCTCAAGGCTGGAGCTTGGTTCAGTGATTCCATGGAGTGGCTTAATGGGAATTTTTTAGGAAAATTCATTGGTACACTAATATTACACAGTATTTCCTGATGAATTCACATAAATGGCTGAATTATAGATTAGGAATTATAGAATAATATATAGAATTACAGATAAAGAACAGTGTTCCCTTCTCAGTGCTATTGCATTTAAAAATCCTGGGAATAAAAGGATTTTTTAGATTTTGATCTTTGGCATTAATCTGCCAATGGACATCCATGGAAAATGGATTCCATATAGAGGAATCATACAGATTATGCACTTTTTATAATTATTCCTTTCCCCTAAGTTACACAGGGGTTTTTCCTGGATTGGGGTGATTTCTTTGTCATTCTACAAAGCAAAAATGTTAAGAAAGGAGACCTGTTTTCAAATGGGCCTTTTCTGCCAAAAAGGAGTTTTTCCTTGGCGTTAAATAAAGCGTGGACAGGGTTTGCACATTCTCTGTCAGTGTCAGAGGGGAAGCAGAGTAAGAAGATGGGGAGAAGCTGCTCCCCTCCAAATTTCCCCTTCAGAATCAGTGAGCTCATAGTGGAAAACCAGGCTGTCATCGAAAGAGCTTTTCACAATCTCTATGTTTTAATATTTAAAAATTCCTCTGGTGGATCACAGGAAACCATCCCATCATGGAAGTTCCACCCAGAGGTGAATGTGCTCCAGGACTGGTTTTTGGGATTCTTTGCACAAAGTTTGGGCACCAGGTCACTCCATGTGCCCTGGAGTGAGCCAAGGGACTTAGGAAGGCTTGATGCAAACACACACTGAAAATGTGCATTTGTTTGTATGAATTATTAGGTGTTTATTTGTGCTAATGAGTAACTGTCCATGTTTCAGCAGCGAGCAGGCACTTGAGGAGCTGTGTTGAGCTCTGCATTAGTCACTGTGACTGGAGAGAAATGCAGCCATGGAAGCAGAAAAGGGACGGTGAGCTGAGCAGGAAATGTGCACAGAAATTCACTGCTGCTCTTGTTTGTACCTGGGACTGACCTCAGCTCCCAGACTGCCTGTCACTGCTGGCTTGCTGTAATCCCAACAGGGATTTTGGATCCTGCAAATTGTCTTAAATGGGAACAAATCTGTGCCCAACCTGTGCCCAGCTGGGCTCTCTGTCCCTCGTGCCCAGGGCTGTGTTTGCTGCAGGAGGGGAGGGGTCACTGCCCCCTGAGCTGCTGCTGCTCCTCACTCCAAAACGGGCTCTTGGAGTGAGGAAAAGCAGCTGAGCTGGACAATGGTGCCCAGCACTGTCTCCTCTGAGCTGCCCTCAAAGGCAGGGACCAGGATGAGGAGGGGACACCTTTGTCACCTGGAATGCTTTGGGTCCCTTTGGGAGTGCCCAGAGCTGCATCCTGTCCATTCTGTCACTGACACAGAGCTCAGGTGAGCAGGCCAGGGGCTGCTGCTCAGTTCCGTGTCAGGAATGGCCCCATGACCCCCTCTGAGCCACATTCAGCATTTGGGGTGGGGAGGGAGCAGCTTGGGGGTTGTTCAGTATTTGGGGTGGGGAGGGAGCAGCTTGGGGGTTGTTCAACATTTGGGGTGGAGAGGGAGCAGCTTTGGGGTTATTGAGCATTTGGGGTGGGAAGGGAGCAGCTTTGGGGTTGTTCAGGAGCCTCTTCTCCTGCTCAGAGCTGCTCCCAGAGCTGCCCTTCCTGGTGCTCCGCCCATGCCCAGCTCTGCCAGCAGCTCTGGCACAGGGAATTCCCGTGTTTGAGGAGCAGGCTGGGCACTCTGGCACGGGCAGGAGTCATCAGGGCCACCTGGGAATGCAGGGCCTGGGGTTGTGTCCTGTGGCGTGGGAAGGAGTCACAGCTCAGCCACCAAAGGTGAGTGTGACCCCACTCAAGCCACATTTCTTGCCTGGCCCCGGCTGGAGGGACAGGACAGGGGAATGGCTCCCAGTGCCAGAGGGCAGGGCTGGATGGGATACTGGGAATTGAGAATTGTTCCCCCTGAGACCCTGGCACAGGTGCCCAGAGCAGCTGTGGCTGCCCCTGGATCCCTGGCAGTGCCCAAGGCCAGGTTGGACACTGGGGCTGGGAGCAGCCTGGGACAGTGGGAGGTGTCCCTGCCATGGCAGAGGTGGAATAGATGATTTTTAAGGTCCCTTCCAACCCAAACCATTCTGGGATTCTTTAGCAAAGGAACAGGATTCTGGCACTGTAATCCCTGCACTGTGGGAATCCTGGCCCTGGAAAGCACCTGGAATTGAGTTGTGTCTCCATTCATTCCTAAAGTGTGTCAGGTTGAGTTTCAGACCTTTTTTTTTTTTTTTTCTTTTTTTTCCTTTTATAAGCAGTGTTTGCCTGGCAAATAATGAGAATTGTGTTCAATTACTTCACAAACAATAAAAAAAATCCACACAGCCTTTCCTCATTTTCAAAGGCCATGTGGAGCATGGGGCTCTTCTTATTCCTGAGGTCTAAAAGGAACACCAGGTTCAGATTGTATTTAAAAACTGCAGCATAATAATGTGCAAATATCAGGCATCTCTAACATAGAACTAATTGTTTATTTTTTGGTTGACTTAAGTCTCAATTCATAGAACAAACACAACTGGAAACCAGCAATTAAAAATTAATATTCCCTTTCCTGCTGATTGATGTGGGAGCTGGGATTAGAGGTCGTGTAATTATCTCATGCTTATCAGGTGGAAAGAGTTTTAGTTTATTGAACTTTCTCTTTCTGTCTTCATTCTGTGCTTCCCATCAGACACTTTGGGAGTTTATTATCTCTTCACTCTTCCTCTGTGATGAAGAGACAGAATGAGAGACAGAAAACCAGCAAGGAAAGGAGATGATTGGGAAATGACTAAAGGTCACTTTACAATCTCATAATTTCATTTCCTCCTCAAAGTTTACCTGGGACTCCCAAATATTTTTAATTTTTTGGCTGTAGCTGTGGCCCATTGTAAAGCAGGAACTGGAGCCACGTGTTGTAATCCTGTGGTATTGCGGTGGAGGGAGCATTTATAAGGCACCCTTTCCTCTGCAGACGTTGGGACCAGAACTTTGTTTCCTCCACATCACAGAGCCAAGCTCCAGCTGCAGCTCCAGCCAGAGGCTTCCCTGGCAATGGTGAGAACTCATTTCTTCTTTACTCTAATGCAAATTTAGCATTATTTATTTGAGAGTGGACTGAAATAGTCTTGGGGACATTTTCCTCAGGGCAGTGTTTACATCCTGATGAAGTTTAGCACATGATGTACACATGTAAATACTGCTGGAGCTGTTCCCCGTGTCACCAGGCAATAATAATCCTTTTATTGGACATGCCTTGGTGTTTCTGGGCTGGGAGCGTTGCCAAACTCCTTTATATGGATGTTCTGTTCCATTGGCTCCTGCCTGAGCTGGGGCTGGCCCAGGTGAGGTCCAGAGGTCCTTCCTGAGAGGAATCCTTTGGAGCTTCTCAGTGAAGGAACCTGGGCTCAGCCCCAGCCCTCGAGCTCCAGAGGGGACACGGAGGGGACACCGAGGACTCTCTGCCCCTGTGCTCAGGTGAGACCCCACC
>VYZP01021277.1:0-14896 GCA_013400635.1 Hypocryptadius cinnamomeus
CTCTTGAGGGATCCCAGAATCCAAATCTGGGTTTGTTGGGTTTTATTTATAGGGTTATTATTATTTATTATTTATTATGGGATTATTGAGGGTTTGGAGTAGCTGCCATTGTCACCAGGGCTCTAAGGATTAAAAATGGCTCTTGAGGGATCCCAGAATCCAAATCTGGGACCCAAACCCAAACAGGAGGGATTGATTTGCCCAGTGCTGGGCACTCCAGCTGTCCTCCTGTCCCCCATGTGTGTCCCCAGGGCTGTCCCTGCTCCTTTGCCCAGCACTGGGAGCTGTCCTCCTGTCCCCCAGCTGTTCTCCTGTCCCCCAGCTGTCCCCTGTGTGTGTCCCCAGGGCTGTCCCTGATCCTGAGGGCCGAGCAGAAGGAGCACATCCCGCTGCTGTCCACCGTGGCCGGGGTGAAGGTGATGATCCACAGCCACAACCAGACCCCGTTCCTGGAGCACGAGGGCTTCCACATCCGCCCGGGCATCGCCACCACCATCGGCATCCGCCAGGTGGGCACGGGTGAAACCACCATCCCACACCATCCCACACCATCCCACACCATCCCACACCATCCCACACCATCCCAAACCATCCCAGACCATCCCAAACCATCCCCTCCCAGACCATCCCACACCATCCCAAACCATTCCAGACCATCCCAGACCATCCCACACCATCCCATCCCACACCATCCCAAACCATCCCAAACCATCCCATCCCAAACCATCCCCTCCCAGACCATCCCAGACCATCCCATCCCAGACCATCCCAAATGTGACCTTTTGGCATCCGCCAGGTGGGCACTGGGTGAAACCAAATCCAACCATCCCAAACCTTTTGGCATCCACCAGGTGGGCATGGCCCCTCAGAGGGGCTTGAGGTCCTCTCGTTCCTCTCCTCACTGGGCTCAGGTGTAAATAAAACCACCCCAGATGTGGCCTTTTGGACTCCAGGAGGTGGGAATGTCACCTCTGGTGGCACAGGGACACCCAGCAGGCTCGGGGTCCTCTCCTTCCTCTTCTCTCCTCTCTGTGCTCAGCCTCAAATAAAAAAATCCCAAATGTTCTTTTGGCTCTCAAAAATTTGGAGCCTGATTTCATTCCCACTTAATAGATACTATATAAAATAGAAAATACTAATGTATATAATATGTTGTATATTAATTATATTAATTACATTAATTTATGTTGTTTCCCTGATATTAATTATCAAGGTCCAGCTCTGCTGCTCATTAACTCCCTGCCCTTCCTGCAGTGAAGTCCTGAGGGTGATGGCTGGCTCTAATTAACCCTGCTCATCACCCAGGGCTCCAATTAACCCTGCTAATCACTCGGGGCACTAATTAATGAACCCTGCTAATTAATCAGCCCAGCTCCTTTGTGTCCCCACAGGACCAGGTGAATCGCCTGGGTGGCAACTACGGCAGGTGCACCACGGACGGGGCAGACGTGGCCGTGGAGCTGCTCTACAACAACTCTTACACCCTGCAGGTACTGAGCCTGGCTTAGCTAAACCTGGCTTAGCCAGGCTGGAGCTGCTCTACAACAACTCCTACACCCTGCAGGTACTGAGCCTGGCTTAGCTAAACCTGGCTTAGCCAGGCTGGAGCTGCTCTACAACAACTCCTACACCCTGCAGGTACTGAGCCTGGCTTAGCTAAACCTGGCTTAGCCAGGCTGGAGCTGCTCTACAACAACAACTCCAATTTTTTTTTTGCCCTTGTCTCCTCAAAGCTCCATCCTATAGATTTGGATTTTTTTTTAATTTATCCAAATTTTTTTTTCCCTTTTCTCCTAAGAGCTCCATCCTACAGATTCAGAATTTATTTTCATTTATCCCAATTTTTTTTTCCCTTTTCTCCTAAACATTCCATCCTAGAGATTCAGAATATTTTTTCTGATTTATCCAAATTGTTTTCACCCTTTTCTCTTAAGAGCTTCATCCTAGATAATCAGAATTTATTTTTATTTATCCAATTTTTTCCCCTTTTCTCCTAAGGACTCCATCCTACAGATTCTGAATTTTTTCTGATTTATCAAAATTTTTTGCCCTTTTCTCTAAGACCTTCATCCTAGACATTCAGAATTTATTTTTATTTATCCAAATTTTTTTCCCTTTTCTCCCGAGAGCTCCATCCTACAAATTCCGATTTTTTTTTTTTAATGCAGTTTTTTTTTCCCCTTTTTCTCCTAACACTTCCACCCTACAGATCTGGAATTTTTTTTTGCTTATCCCAATATTTTTCCCTTCTTTCCCTGTCTGCAGGCCTGCCTGCACTCGTGTTTCCAGCGGGCCATGCTGCAGCGCTGTGGCTGTGGCTATTTCTATTACCCGCTGCCCGCCGGGGCTCGCTACTGCGACTACAGCCGCCAGCCCGCCTGGGGTAAGGGACCTGGAGGGGTAAAATAAATAAAAATATAAAATATTATAATAATAATAAATCCTGGGAATTCACTGGGTCCCAGGAAAAAATCCCTGGGATTGATTGCCTGGGAAAATCCCAGTACTGCGACTACAGCTGCCAGCCCGCCTGGGGTAAGGGACCTGGAGGGGTAAAATAAATAAAAATATAAAATATTATAATAATAATAAATCCTGGGAATTCACTGGGTCCCAGGAAAAAATCCCTGGGATTGATTGCCTGGGAAAATCCCAGTACTGCGACTACAGCTGCCAGCCCGCCTGGGGTAAGGGACCTGGAGGGGTAAAATAAATAAAAATATAAAATATTATAATAATAATAAATCCTGGGAATTCACTGGGTCCCAGGAAAAAATCCCTGGGATTGATTGCCTGGGAAAATCCCAGTACTGCGACTACAGCTGCCAGCCCGCCTGGGGTAAGGGACCTGGAGGGGTAAAATAAATAAAAATATAAAATATTATAATAATAATAAATCCTGGGAATTCACTGGGTCCCAGGAAAAAATCCCTGGGATTGATTGCCTGGGAAAATCCCAGTACTGCGACTACAGCTGCCAGCCCGCCTGGGGTAAGGGACCTGGAGGGGTAAAATAAATAAAAATATAAAATATTATAGTAATAATAAATCCTGGGAATTCACTGGGTCCCAGGAAAAAATCCCTGGGATTTCCTGGGAATAACAACTACAGCCGCCAGCCCGCCTGGAGTAAGGGAGCCTGGAGGGGTAAAATAAATAAAAATATAAAATATTATAGTAATAATAAATCCTGGGAATTCACTGGGTCCCAGGAAAAAATCCCTGGGATTTCCTGGGAATAACAACTACAGCCGCCAGCCCGCCTGGAGTAAGGGAGCCTGGAGGGGTAAAATAAATAAAAATATAAAATATTATAGTAATAATAAATCCTGGGAATTCACTGGGTCCCAGGAAAAAGTCCCTGGGATTGCCTGGGAATAACAACTGCAGCCGCCAGCCCGCCTTGGGTAAGGGAGCCTGGGAGTGAATTAATAATAATAATAACAAAAACAATAATAATCATAATAATAATAGAATTCACTGAGTCCTGGGAAATAATCACTGGGATTTCCTAAATCCCTGGGGAAAAAATCCCCAGAAATTCCTGAGTCCCTGGGGAATCCTTGGAATCCCAGAATTCCCTGGGTTTAAAGGATCCTGGATCCATGGGGTGGGAATTATCTTTAAGGTCCCTTCCAACCCAAAATTCCGGGATTTTAGGATTTAATTCCAGGATTTTAGGATTTAATTCTGATTATTTTCCTTTGGGATAATTCCAAAGGGAGTGGGAATTCCTGGGAATTCCCAACCCTGTTCCTTCCATCCCATTTTCCAGGGCACTGCTTTTACCAGCTCTACTCCCGGCTCAGGAATCACCGCCTGGATTGTTTCCAGCAGTGCCCCAAACCCTGCAGGTGAGCCCCAAAAATCTCAATTCAAATTTCAATTTAATGCTCCCATCTTTTTAAAATTTAATTGAAATGAAATTTATTCAAAATTTAATGTAATCTAAATTAAATTTTATCTAAATGCAATGGAAATCAAATTTTAATTTAATGTTCCCATAGTTTTCCCATTTAAACTTAATTATTTATATTTATTCTATTTAATCAATATTTAATTTAATAGATACATTTATTTTTATTGTTTATATTTATTATATTTAATTATTCAGGGTTTATTTTGTGACCTGAATTGGGAAGCTTTTCCCGAAGTTCTGAAGAGCTGCGCTGGGAATTTTCTGGATTTCTGGGAATTCTCCCTGGGCAGCTCCTGGTTTTTCAGAATTCCTGGTTTTTCAGAATTCCTGGTTTTTTCTCCCCAGGGAATCCCTGTACAAGGTCTCAGCTGGCACAGCCAAGTGGCCCTCAGCAAAATCCCAGGTACTGCAAAAATTCCAATAATGAATATTGCAATAACAAATATTCCAATAGAAATCTCCCAATAATGAATATTCCAATAGCAAATATTCCAATAACAAATATTCCAGTAGAAATCTCCCAATAATGAATATTCCAATAACAAATATTCCAATAGAAATCTCCCAATAATGAATATTGCAATAACAAATATTCCAATGGAAACATTCCAATAATATTCCAATAACGAATATTCCAATATCAAACATTCCAATAATGAACCTCCCAATGACAAACATTCCAATGCCAGTAGTCCACTAATGAACATTCCAATAACAAATATTCCATTAAGAATATTCCAATGCCAACATTCCATTAACAATGTCCCATTAACAACATTCCAAGGCCAACATTCCAATAACAAATTTTCCAATAACAAATATTCCAATGCCAACATCCCATTGACAATATTCCATTGGAAATATTCCAATGGCACCATTCCAATGCCAACATTCCCGTGGCAGGACTGGGTGCGCCAGGCTCTGCGGCACCAGAACGGCTACAACTCCAGCAGCAGCAGGTAAGGCCTGGGGTCATCCCCATCCCAGTGGGGTCATCCCCATCCCAATGGGGTCATCCCCGTCCCAGTGGGGTCATCCCTAATCCAAATGGAATCATCCCCATCCCAATGGGACCATCCCAATGGTGTCATCCCCATCCCAATGGGGTCATCCCTAATCCCAATGGAATCATCCCCATCCCAATGGGATCATCCCAATCCCAATGGGGTCATCCCCATCCCAATGGGATCATCCCCATCCCAGTGGGGTCATCCCCATCCCAGTGGGGTCATCCCCATCCCATTGGGATCATCCCCATCCCAGTGGGGTCATCCCCGTCCCAGTGGGGTCATCCTCATCCCATTGGGATCATCCCCATCCCAATGGGGTCATCCCCATCCCAGTGGGATCATCCCCATCACAGTGGGGTCATCCCAGTCCCAATGGGGTCATCCCAATCCCGATGGAATCATCCCCATCCCAGTGGGGTCATCCCAATCCATGGGGTCATCTCCATCCATGGGGTCTGGGATGGGGCAGGGAGAGCAGCAGGGAAATCCTGGCATCATCTTGATCCATGGGGTCATCCCGATCCGTGGGGTCATCCCAATCCATGGGATCACATCTCAATCCATGGGGTCACATCCCAATCCATGGGGTCATCCTGATCCGTGGGGTCTGGGCTGGGCAAGGGAGGGCAGCAGGAAAACCTGCATGATCATCCCAAAAAAACCCCAAGAAACCCTCAAAAAACTCCCAATAAATCCCCAATAAACTCCCAATAAAGCCAAAGAAAACCCCAATAAATTCCCCGTAAATCTCCAATAAGTCCCCAGTCCCAACTGGGAATGTCCCCAGTGCCAGCTGGGAATTTCCCCCAGTCCCAACTGGGAATGTCCTGGTGCCAACTGGGAATGTCCCCATTGCCCACTGGGAATGTCCCAGTCCCAGCTGGGAATGTCCCCAGTGCCACCAGGGAGTGTCCTGGTGCTCACTGGGAATGTCCCCAGTGCCAACTGGGAATGTCCCAGTGCCCACTGGGAGTGCCCAGCGGTGCCAGCTGTGCGTGTCCCTGCAGGAGGGACATTGCCAAGGTCACCATCTTCTACCGGCAGCTCAACTCCCAGGCCGTGCACGAGGCCCCGCTGCTCTCAGTAGGTGACAACTCCTCTTTTATTCGCTTTTCATGGAATTCCTGAGAGTTCTAGGAGGGATTAATTCCTAGAATTTAATTGTTTCCCTTTATTTGATATGATGTAAAAAATATATCTGTTCATTTCTATTATAATAGTCATTATTAATGAATAGAAATTAATTTAAGCTTTATTTTTACATTATATATAAATATATTTATTTGTTTATATGCTATTAATTATCAACTAATAGAAATTTACTTTTATTTTTGTATTATATATAAATATATATACATATTTATATGATAATATTAATTATTAGCTAGCTCAACTCCCAGGCTGTGCACGAGGCCAACAGCAGAATTCCTGTTCCCAGAGCTCAGATAAATAAAAAATCAGATTTTTTTTCCCAGGAGGAGAATCTGCTGGGAGCTTTGGGATGATTGTTTTTGGATTTTTGTTTAGGGNGGATTGGTTTTGGATTTTTGTTTAGGGAAAAATGAGCCACTGATCCCATATGCTCCAAATATGGGACTGAGACATAGGGAGAGCATAGAAAACCCTAAACCTACCCCAAACCCTGTCCCATCCTTGAACATTTCAGGTTTTTTAGGAGAACCTGCTGCTTGGAGCTTTGGGATTGGTTTTGGGTTTTTGTTTAGGGAAAATTATTGGGAAAATGAGTTTCTGATCCCATATGCTCCAAATATGGGGGTGAAGAATAGGGAGAGCACAGAAAAAGCAAAATAAAACCCCAAACCCTGTCCCATCCTTGAACATTTTGGGTTTTCCAGGAGAACCTGCTGCTTGGAGCTTTGGGATTGGTTTTGGTATTTCATTTAGGGAAAATTATTGGGAAAATGGGTTACTGATCCCATGTGCTCCAAACATGGGTGTGAGGAATAGAAAAAACACAGAAAAAGCAAAATAAAACCCCAAACCCTGTCCCATCCTTGAACATTTTGGGTTTTCCAGGAGAACCTGCTGCTGTCCAGCATGGGCAGCCAGTGGAGCCTGTGGTTCGGCTCCTCGGTGCTCTCGGTGGTGGAGATGCTGGAGCTGCTCCTGGACACCCTGGTCCTGTCCCTGCTCTTCTGCTTCCGGAGGCTCCGGGCCAGGAGGAGCCCCGGGGGCTCCAGCCCCTCCCCAGATGTCAGCCTGGCCATGGAAAATTCCAGGGAATTGCGGGAGGAGCCTGGGAAGGGGCAGGAGGGAGCCCAAGGCTCGGGGTCGGGGCAGAAGGAGGAGCTGGGACAGCCCTGAGGAGCTGGGGGCTGAGAGGCCTGGAATTCCCAAATTCTGGGGGAAAAGTGCCAGGGGTGTCCTGGATCCACAGCTGAGGGGGCTGAGAGGCCTGGAATTCCCAAATGTTGGGGGGAAAGTTACAAGGATGTCCTGGATCCACAGGTGGGAGCTCCCTGAGCATTGGCAGTGCTTGGAATTCCCAAATTCTGTGGGAAAGGTCACAGGGAAGTTCTGGATCCCCAGCTGAGGGTGGCAATGCTTGGAATTCTCCTGGAATTTCCTGAATTCTGTGGGGAGAGTGACAGGGATGTCCTGGATCCTCCCCTGGGATCTCCCTGAGGGTGGGAATGTTTGGAATTTACCTGATCCTGCTGGAAAAATGCCAGGGATGTCCTGGACCCACAGCTGGGAGCTCCCTGAGCATGGCAGTGCTTGGAATTCACCTGGGCTCTGATCCCAGCTGGAATTCCCAAAAACCTCCTGGAATTCCCAAACCCCTCCCAGAATTCCCAAACCCCTCCAGGCTCTGAACCCACTGGAATTCCCAAACCCCCTCTGGAATTCCTGCTGCTTTTGGATTTCCTGGGTAATTCCCACCGAGTCCAACTCTTCCAGAGGGAAATAAAGAGAAAAAAAATCAGGATTGGGAATTCTTTAGGTCCCAGAAAAATCTCCTGATTCCTGTGGAATGCTATGGTTTTATTGCAGGTAACAGAGATAATGTTAATTTTTGTTAATATTTGTTAATATTTGTTAATTTATCTGTACATAAAACAGAATAAACAACTTTATTTTTGATGGGGATGTTTGCACAGGAGCATTTTACTCTCTTGGAACCCACAAACTTTGGTTTTTTAAATTATTTTTAAATAATAAAATGCCCTGAAAACAGATTTTGACTTTTTTTTTTTTTTTTTCTAAAAGCAGATTTTTGTCTGCCATTCAGTGCCCCACAGCTCAGCCTGGAGAAGGAAAAGGGGTTAAAAATGCAGATTTTTGTTAATCCAGCAAGAAACCAAGCTGAGAAGGAGGAGGGAAGGAGTTTTTATCCAGATTTTTATTAAGAGTGCTTCAAGAGACCAGAGAAAGGAGAGGGGGAGAAAGGCAGAGAGCACAAGAAAGAGCCTTGGAGTTGTACAAAGGTGATTACAGAGAGAAAATCTGAATTTCCAGAGGTGCAGGGAGGGAAAGGGTTAAAAAATCCTGGTGCAAAGAGCAGGGAGGGAGGAGAGCAGGGGTGGGAGTGTAATTTTATTTACAGCCCCTCGGGCTGGCCACAAAGGGGCTCTGAGCTGGCCAAAAACCCTCTGAGATGGCCAGAAACCCTCTGAGATGGCCAAAAAATGTCTGAGGTGGCAAAAAAAATGTCTGAGATGGCCAAAAACTTCTCAGCTGGCCAAAAAACCTCTGACATAACAAAAAAAGGGCTTCTGAGATGGCCAAAACCCCTCTGAGATGGCCAAAAAATGTCTTGAGATGGCCAAAAAACCTCTAAGATAACCAAAAAAGGGCTTCTGAGATGGCCAAAACCCCTCTGAGATGGCCAAAAAATGTCTTGAGATGGCCAAAAAACCTCTAAGATAACCAAAAAAGGGCTTCTGAGATGGCCAAAACCCCTCTGAGATGGCCAAAAAATGTCTTGAGATGGCCAAAAAACCTCTAAGATAACCAAAAAAGGGCTTCTGAGATGGCCAAAAAACCTCTCAGGTGGCCAAAACCTTCTGAGATGGTCAAAAAATGTCAGAGATGGCCAAAACCCCCTCAGCTGGCCAAAAAAATCTCTGAGCTGGCCACAAAGGATCTCTGGCCTGGCCAAAGGATCTCTGCCTGTCCCCGTGGTGGCCCCAGGCCCTGTCCCCATCCCTGTCCCTGCTGTTGGGACACGAAGCCGTGGCAGCCCTGGCTGGTCCCAGCCCAGGTGTCCCCAGGTGTCCCCAGGTGTCCTCAGGGGACAGCAGCATCTCCACCCAAACTGCTCCGTGCTGGCACCAAGGTCCCACCCAGGTGTCCCCTCCCAGTGTCCCCTCCCTCCCCCAGCCTCATTCCCAGTGGGAATTCCGGGCACAGCCCCACCCCAGCAGTGTGAGCCCCGTTCCCCTGGGAACAGGGGACATCCCACCCATCCTGGAACCTCCAAAATCCCTTTTTCCCCTCAGCCCCTCCGTCCCCAGCTCTGGCACCGGGGCTCGGTGTCACCTCCCGGCCCCTTCTGGCTCTGACAGGGACACGTGGGCAGGGACAGCAGCAGGATTGCTGAGGAACTCAAAACTCCAGCCAGGAATTGCTGAGGAACTCAAAACTCCAGCCAGGAATTGCTGAGGAACTCCAAAACTCCAACCAGGAATTGCTGAGAAACCCAAAAATTCNCAGAGCCCCGAGATCCAAACCCAGGCTGGATCCAAGCCCAGGCACTTGGGTCAAATAAAGAGAGAAAAATTCCCCCAGATCCCAAAAAATTCCAAGGATGGAGGGTCCTGGTGGCTGAGGGGACTTTGCTTTTAAATTCCTCCTGTTAAATGTGGTTAAATCCAAGAGAAAACACTCACACCCCCTTGGAAAAATAAAAGAGAAAATGAAAAAAATAGGAAAAAAACCAATTTAGGGCATCAAATCTTCCAACCAGGTTGGTACAACACAAATCCAGCTGCTTTTCAGGCAGGAGAAACAACAAAATATTCATTTTTTCACCTCCCTCAGAGCCTGGAAATGCTCAAATTTCAATTTGAAAATTGAAATTGAATTTACTGCACGCCTTCCCCAGTCTCCAAATTGAAATTTGGAGCCCACAAACCTCCCCCCCAAGGAGAAATAAAAATCCAAGGAACACAGAAATTGGGAGAAGTGCATCCTTAACGTGTTTTTTCCTGGAGAAATTTTTGGTTTGGGGACTGCAGGGTGTTGGGTTTATCTCAAATTTGAGGCTTTGAATGCGTGGTGGAAACACAAAGGGAAAGGGGGGAAGAAAGGAAAATTAGGGTTTGGGGAAAAAAAAAAAGGCAATTTTGGAAAAATATTCCCTAAAAACGCTACGGAAAAAATCCTGACATTAAATACAGACCAACTGTATTGAATAAAAATTGCACTAGTCCTCTGGGCACATCAATAATAAGAATAAATTAAATACTTAACAATTCCACGGATTAAAAAAGACAGCACAAAACCCATAACAAAAGAACATAAAACCCCCCAAAATACTGTCAGGTAGGAAAAGTGCACCAAGTTGCTTTTATACATTGACTCTAAATATTTAAAGTACCCATACATGTTAAATAAATCCATTGTCTCGCAAGATGCTGCTTTTTGCATCGATATTTACATTTTTTTTCCAACTTCATGTACTTCAGCAGTGAGTCTGAGCTTCCAGGGTGCAGCCTGGCCAGGATTTGTGGCCAGAATTCCCAGAAAAAAATGAAATAAAACGACCCAAAAAGCGGAAGCCGTGGTTTTCCTCGGTTCTCAAAAGGATCAGTCGGGTTTTGAACTCCTCCTAAAAAAGCTGGGAAAAGCNCTTCACTCTCAAATGTGAAAATTCTCTTTTTCTCAGATGTGAAAATTCTCCTTCACTCTCAAATGTGAAAATTCTCTTTTTCTCAGATGTGAAAATTCTCCACTCTCAAGAGCTCTGAAGGAGCCTGGGAGGTTTGCACGGCTCGAGGGGGAATCAGCACCAAGAGCTGCCCCAGAGACGGGGCCTGGGGAGGGAATTCCCTGCAGGATGCCCCAGACCCCGGTGGGATCAGGGTGGGATTTGGGGTCCTGGAGAGCTCCAGGCCTGGCCTGGGGGTTCCACAGGGATCTGGGGTGTCCTGCTGGAGGCAGGCTGGGATTTAGGGTGGATTTGGGAGTAGGATCAGCACCTAAGCCCATCCTAACTGTGCCAGGAGCAGCCAGGACTGGGATTTAGGGTGGGTTTGGGAGCAGGATCAACTTCCAACCCCATCCCAGCTGGGCCAGGGCTGCAGGACACTCCTCAGCCCTGGCTTTCAACTTTTAAAACCTGGCTTTTTTAAACTTTTAAACCTGGCTTTTTTAGCTTTTAAACCCTGGGTTTTTAAGCTTTTGAATCAATGGCAGCAGCACCAGTAGGATGGAGGCTGCAATGACAAGGGAAAGGTGACAGTGACACCCAAGGGAAGGCACTGCCCTGCTCAGGAGGTGGGGGATATTGAAATTTGGGGTGAAATTTGAAATTTGGGGTGATTTGGGTGAGAAAGAAGAGAAAGCCCAAAGCAGCAGCACGTTCCTAAGGAAGCAGGAATTCCCTGGAGCCAAGAGAGGGCTGGAGGAGGCTCTGGGCTCTGTGGGGCTGCTGGGAGAGCCCTGAGGGGGAGGAGCTGCTCCCCAAAACCTGAGGAGACAATTCCAGCCCCAGGAACAAACCCTGTGAGGTTTCTGAAGGGAAAACAAGAGAATTCCAAGAGGATGGGATGGGAAAGGGGAGGATTGTGGAGTGCAGGAGGGTGGGGAGCTCTGCCTGGCATTCCTGGTTTCCTCAGAGCCCCTGGAGACCCCAGGATGATCCCCAAGGCACTGTGACCTGACCCTGGAGCCCAGGCAGGGATGTCCCCAAAATGTGACAAATCCTGACCCCAAATCCTGACAAACTCTGGTGCCAACTGCAGCTGGGGACATTGGGAAAGTCTCCAGCCTCCAGCCAGGATTCCAGAAGTCCCTGGAAAAGGCTCTGACCTCCAGCCAGGATTCCAGAGGTCCTTGGAAAAGGCTCTGACCTCCAGCCACAACTCCAGAAGTCCCTGAGCTCCCCAGGCCCTCCTAAAATGGGATGAGACAGCAGCAAAGTGCTCCAAGGAGAGCCACGCTCCCTTCACTGCAGCTGAGAGAGGAAAAAAAGGAGAAAACCACAAAATTCTGCTGCTCCTTGGAGCTGGGGAGCTCTGAAGCTGCTGAGATGCTCCAGCACGTGGGGGGAGCACGGAGGGGACTCATCCAGGTGGAATTCTCTCCCATGGAGACCTGCAGGGAACCTAGAGAAGGCAAATCCACCATCCCTGGGTGGGATTAGAAGATTGGACATGGCACGTGGTGCCGTGGCTTGGTTGAGGTGTGGGGTGGATTTCATGGTCTTGAAGGTGACTTCCAGCATGGGGATTCTGGGATCATGGGATCTGGGATCATGGGATCTGGGATAATGGGATCATGGGATTCTGTGAAATTGCACCAAGCAGCTGGAGCTGGTTCCCCTCCCTGCTCCGAGCCCATCGCCAGCGACAGGGATCAGCGCTGCTGCTTCCAGGAATTCCAGTGGCACTGGAACCCTTCTGGGAATCCTGCAGGATGGGAACTCTTCCAGAAATTCCAGTGGGATGGGAACTCTTCTGGGAATTCCAATGGGACTGGAATCCTTCTGGGTAATCCAGAGGGATGGGAGTCCTCCTGGGAATCCTGCAGGATGGGAACCCTTCTGGGAATCCTGCAGGATGGGAACTCTTCCAGAAATTCCAGTGGGATGGGAACTCTTCTGGGAATTCCAATGGGACTGGAATCCTTCTGGGTAATCCAGAGGGATGGGAATCCTTCTGGGAATCCTGCAGGATGGGAATCCTTCTGGGAATTCCAGTGGGGTGGAAGCAGGGCAGCTATGGCTTTGAGCAGCCCAGCACCCAGGGCAGCAGTCGAGGGGAGCGTGGCTGGTTTAGTCCTGAGAGCAGCGAAGGTGAGGAGCTGGAGATCCTGATCCTGATCCCAATGATCCTGATCCTGCTGGGCCTCCAGAGCATCCCTGCCCCCAAACCAGCCTGGAGGGCACCTCAGAGTCCTCCCAGGGCAGAGCAGGCTCCATGCCACGATCCCTGCCAGAATTCCAAGCCAGTTCTTCAGGGACAGCTTTGTCTGCTCCTGGGGCTGGTGGCTCTCTCCTGGTCACAGAAGGTTTTTCCTTTTCTTCTCTTTTTGAATTTTTTTCCTTTTTTTTTTTTTTTTTTTTGGTTGTCTTTTGTTGTTTTTTGAACCTCTAATCTCCTCTCCCACACTTCCCACACACTCCATCCCACATGCCACAATCCGTGGTCATACCCTGGGAGGCTCCTACTCAAAAAAACACCCCCACAAAAAAAAAAAAAAAAAAAAAAAAAAAATCAACCATCCAGTAGTCAAGCATGAGAACTCAAACCCCACAAGGAAAAACCCCCTGAGGGCAGCTCAACCCGAGGGGTGCAGGCATCACAACCAGACCAACCAGCAGGGAAAACACCAAATATCCAAGGGTGGGGCTCTGCAGGGACCCTGCCCGGCCCCGGGCCGGCCGAGGGGACGCGGGGCTGTCCCTAACACTCGTCGATGTTGAGGCTGATGAACTCCTGGATGCATTTCCTGTACTGCAGCTCCGTGGGGCTGTTGCTGGGGTACTGGCCGGGCTGGCCCAAGGGCCCCTCTGCCTCCCGCATCTCCTCGTTCATCCGCGCCAGGCGCAGCCTGCAGGGGCGGGGAGGGAAGGGAAGGGAAGGGGAGGGCTTCGTTATTCCTGCCCCTGCTGGTGGTGGTTCCCGGTGTTTCCCTGTTCCCAGGCAGCGGTTTCTGGTGTTCCCAGGACTTCCCAATGTTGCCCAGTCCCCAGGCAGTGTTTCCCCGTGTTTCCAGGTGTTTCCCAGTATTCCCCAGTGTTTCCCTGTTCCCAGGCAGCATTTCCTGGTGTTCCCAGTACTTCCCAATGTTGCCCAGTCCCCAGGCAGTGTTTCCCAGTGTTTCTGAGTGTTTCCCAGTGCTTCCCTGCTCCCAGGCAGCATTTTCTGGTGCTCTCAGTATTTCCTTGTCCCCAGGCAGTGGTTCCTGGTGTTCCCAGTACTTCCCAGTGTTTCCCAATGTTGCCCAATCCCCAGGCAGTGTTTCCCAGTGTTTCTGGGTGTCTCCCAGTATTTCCCAGTGTTTCCCTGTTCCCAGGCAGCAGTTTCTGGTGTTCCTAGGACTTCCCAATGTTGCCCAGTCCCCAGGCAGTGTTTCCCCGTGTCCCAGTATTCCCCAGTGTTTCCCTGTCCCCAGGCAGCAGTTTCTGGTGTTCCCAGTACTTCCCAGTGTTGCCCAGTCTCCATGCAGTGTTTCCCAGTGTTTCTCAGTCCCCAGGCAGTGTTCCCCAGTATTTCCCAATGTTTCCCAGTATTTCCCAGTGTTTCCCAGTATTTCCTGGTCCCCAGGCAGCAGTTCCTGATGTTCCCCAGTATTTCCCAATGTCTGCCAATGTTGCCAGTCCCCAGGCAGTGTTTCCCGGTATTTCCCAGTATTCCCCAATGTTTCCCAGTCCCCAGGCACTATTTCCCAGTGTTCCCAATATTTCCCAGTCCCAGGCACTATTTCCCTATGTTTCCCAATGCCTCCCAGTGTTTGCTGGTCTCCAGGCAGTGTCTCCCAGTACTCCCAGTGTTTCCCGACATTTCCCAGCACTTCCCAGTCCCCAGGCAGTGTTTCCCAGTGTTTCCAGTATTTCCCAGTCCCAGGCACTATTTCCAAATGCTTCCCAATGCCTCCCAGTGTTTCCCAGTCCCCAGGCAGCGTTTCCCAGCCCCTCCCAGCACTGCCAGCCCCGGTGGCACTCACAGGGTGACGATGTCGGCGTTGGCCGCGCTCACCGCGATGCTCAGCGGGTCCTGCCCGTCCCCGTCGGGCGTGTGCTGGGTGGCACCACGCTTCAGGAACAGGCACACCTGCC
>VYZP01021279.1:2151-13193 GCA_013400635.1 Hypocryptadius cinnamomeus
CTTTAACTACCTTAATGAAAGAAAAAAAACAAAACCAAAGTGCTATTTGTTTTTTGCATTTTATGTCTGTAAAAATATTTATACCAGGCATTAGCAAGAATGATTTAAATAAAAAGCAGAAGAGGAAATGAGAATTTCTAATTATAAAATCTTGTGCATGGGCTGTCTAGAGATGGACAAGGTAATTGTAGATTTTGACATGAAATTCACTCACTTGGTGTGTTATTGACTCTGGGTACCAGATGTGCTTTTGAAGTGCACAAGTATACCACAAAATATATATAGCACAGGAATATAAAGCAGCTATAAGAACACTGACCAGTGGTTAACACACTCACAAACATACAGAAAGGAATGTCAGTGTACTGTACCACAGCATGCACATGTAAGTCCCACTTTTTAAAGACATGCAAGCAGTCTGCAATGAGGTGAGGATGGGGCAGATTGCCCCATTCCCTGAAACAGCTCCCTGGAATTGCCAAGTCACCACCTTTCAACTTTTAGAAAACAGAAATTATCTTACTAGAGGCATAACTACTATGAGGTCATGATAAAAAGTAATGCAGAACCATTCAGTCCTGCTCTCCTACAGAGCAGATAAATCTTGTCCCTATGTCTAGATCTGCAAGTACATATTCCTTAAGAAAATGAAAACCCTAATCACGTCTTTAAGCAGAATTCTCATTCTCTTCCTTTTATTTTGTTGTAAATGTAATCTGATGGTATCACTCTCACCTTTAAACCCCCTTTTAAATGCAAATAGACGTTATCATGTGTGTTAGGCAGATGTTGCTTAATGTTTATGGAAATCATTGTATTTTATGTCCTATTTGGCAATTTTTTAAGAATTGAGGCTGGGGCTGCAGATCACATCTTATTTGGAACACAATCTTGTGTTTTTGCATGCTAAGCTGAACTTTTCTTGAAACTGAGGAGGGAGGGGGCACCTCTCAAAACAATCCCCAGAAACCACTAGAGACCCTGGAAGAGGCCCATGCAGACGCAGTCAGTAGTACTGCACAAGGTAGCCCAGGCTAAATGACTGCATTATGTAGGTGGTGACTGTGTATTAGATAGGAGGGTTTATGTAAATTTTAGTGCATGAATTCTTTTTGTTTTCCTCCCTGACATGCTCAATTTGTGGAAAACTTCTGCCTAATCCCCTGCACAGTCTTCTTTCTAAACCTGAGTCATTGTCCATGTTTAGAGAATTATCAAAATTTGGCAACATTAGGATAAGGCTATTCTACATGATAAAATTAATTTTCTGCACGGCTCACTCTCCCCCATTCTGCCACAGGTCAAAGACCTACTGCTCTCCTCTTCTCTCTCTTTTCTTTTCTTTTAAAGAAAAGAAAAATTAAATAAGATTTCTTGTTCTGTAATTATTTTATTACTGTAAGAATTTGCAATGTTCAATCCCTCTAATATGTAGGAGGGTAGTATTTTTTCAACCTGTTACTATCTCTTTAAAATGTGTTTAATTTCCTATCAGCAAGGCTACTGAAGGGCATAATGAGAGGCTAAATGACTTTTCTAGGAAATGTGCTTTTAAATGTTGGTGAAATCCCAGGATTTGTCTGATGCAAACCAAGACAGAAATGTTTTCTTGAAGTGAAGCAGAACACTGCCCATTCAAGCCAGTGGATGACCTGATTTCAAATGTTTTCTGATCCAAACACAAGAGTGATCTTTTCCATACGGAACAATTTCCTGAGCAGCATTTTTTTTTCCTTATTTCTTGATGGTGCTTTCAAACACACCTCTTATAGAACTAATCATATACTTGCAATGAATCAAACCTGTAATCAAACCTGTAATGAAACTCAGCTAAGATCAGGGCAGAAGAAATAGTGTTCAGGGAAATTTACTAACTTGAAATGCTGCAGCTGGATCTTAAGGCACCTACATATTTCGCAGAGTATGTGACAACTCTGAGCACCTACATTCTATGGATCTTTTTGTGGACCTGGGCCAACATAATTAAGAATTCTAACTGATCCCACACAGTGGTTCAAATGAATTTTAACTTCCATTTTCAGCTTTCCAACCATGTACAAAGTAATGGACCCAAGGGAAAGATATAAATCCTTGTATTTCAGGCCAGACTGACCTCTAACTGTCAAGAGTTGGGAGGAAATTCTGCCTGGAAATGTTATGTCTTAATTGTCTCTTGCAGAGATTCTTGAGCTTTACTGTGAAGCACTAACCAGCAAAGTTATTAGTTTGATTCAGAAAAGCATTGCCCATGCCAATGTCTGAGTTTTTCAGTTACTAGTCTCAAAACCTAGCAGATAATTTTCAGCTACCTAAGTAAAAACTGTAAGAAATAAAAAAAGTTAAAACATTTTTTTATAAATAAAGAATTATGT
The DNA here is from genome assembly GCA_013400635.1 of Hypocryptadius cinnamomeus. Classification (NCBI taxonomy): domain Eukaryota; kingdom Metazoa; phylum Chordata; class Aves; order Passeriformes; family Zosteropidae; genus Hypocryptadius; species Hypocryptadius cinnamomeus. The sequence goes on from VYZP01021279.1 coordinate 4,524, forward strand.
TAAGTAAAATGCTTTTCTACTATGAATCCTAGAAATGAGATCTATTTTTTGTTAGTGTTATAATGTTCATTAAACAATGCTCTCACTATATGCCTATTAGTCTACATTTATAAAAGAATGAATGCAGAGGGAGATTTTCAATATATAGTTACTCTGAGGTACTCCAGTGTGATCGGGGTAAAATACCTCTGAACACAAAATTTCCATGTGGACTTAATTGAGAAATGTTTCTTGATTTAAGAGGAATTTCTATATGAATGCAGGTTGTCATGCATAGCATGCAATTTATAATAACTAATTTTGCACTATCTTTTAAAATTGGAAATTATGTAAGACTTTTAAGATTTTAATGCAGGATAAATATTGATCCCTGAAATGGTTTTGCACTGGTTTTTTTGAACAGTAACTCTTTTAATATGTTTTGAAAAAATGTTAATGTAGAAACTAGAACTGCCTAAGTGCTGCCAGCTAAATATACGGTGGAGGGAACCCCAAACTTTTATCGATATAGTTTGCATGTGAGTCTTTTTTGTATTCTGTTAGTCATGCAATATCTACAAAGATTACCAAGTCTGATTGTTATTTTAAAATTAAACAGGATAGCAAGCCGTATTTCATATAAGAAAGTCTTGGTTCAAAGATTATTACATTTCAATAAGATCAATAAGATAATCACTACAGATCTCTACAGTACCTTTACTAGTCAGCATTCAGGAAATAGATTTATTTAAGGTTAATTTTAGTTATTTTAATAGGAAAGATTTCATAGTGGTTTAGTTCTTTGAAAATATTTATGCGTAAGAAACAATGGCATTTATGGGACTGGAGTGTTTGCTATTACCTAGTGGTTCTTTAGGACTTAGTTCTAGCAAAATCTCCCTGTACACTTCAATATTACTGTTATCCTGTGTGCTAATTATCGCTCTTGTCTTGTTGGACTTCTGAGACTCTAGAACACATGTATTGGAAAAGTGTGCTTTGCCAGTTGGGGCTGTCATTATCCATCATTTACACTCCCTAATTCCTATGAGAACATTAGCCTAAAAGAAAAGTTGTCTAGATTGGAGCAGAGAGTTAAAATAAGACTGGCATCTGGATTCATGTAAGTCCTGAACAGATTACATAAATGCTGAAATATTGAAAAGAATTCTATCTTTCAATTACATGAAAAGTCCAATTTTTCAGAAAGGAATGATGAAGCTATTGAAACCATGTTTTGGGGAGGATTTTTATTCCCTATTTTTTTCCTTTTTGCCTTGTTAAGAAGAAAGAAATTTTTCTATAAACAGATGGACAGGAAAATTTTTTTTCTGTGCCACAATCACTGTGGCAAGTTAGGCTATGAAAACTCTATGGGAAATACAGCCTTCTTAATCTTTGCTCTTCCTTCTCCTGAATTACTAGGAAGTGTTAAAAAACAACCAAAGGAAAAAACAGATCAGAAGAACAGAGGTTTGGATGCAAAACAAAAATGAGATCCAAAGCTTCTCATCTAGTTTTGTTTTTTGAATTTTCTTTCCCATGAAAAGGTACAGTTTCTGGCTTTTAATTCAGGTCCTATTCCATATCTTCATGTTGTTAACATAATCAATTCTATCCTTATACTACACAAGAAATACAATTTTGGGAAGGCAACTTAATAAGAACAAGTTTCTTGCTTATAGCTGTCAAGTCTGCCTTTCCAGTGAAACCTAATTCCTGAAGAGTCATCTGCTTCCTTCCAGGCACATATTCTCTCCTGGTACTCATTCAAAACACTGTTGAAGTATTGTAGGGGCACAGAATTCTTTCTGCTTAAACTTTCTGCAAGTCTGGTACTTCTAGATTTCCATCCTATGTACAATGGACCGTTACCACAATATTATCAGGCATTTAGTTTGTTATCAACCAAACACCTGATAATATTGCTTTTCTGAACTATAGTTCAAAACAGTGGCTCCTTTATTCTTTCAGTTGTGCCGAGATTTTAAAGAAATAGTAGTATGCAAGCTGGCCTTAGAAATGTGTATTCTGAACAAGAACTGATTCCTTGATGTTTGTTTATACAAAGGAAATAAGCTAGTTCTAAGCAAAAGTGAAATTCACAGCTGTTTAATGCAATAAATTGAAGTTTCAGTAACAACGGAGCTATCATGGAAAAAAAAACATTTTCAAGAATGTCTCAATGTAGAAATCATTGGAAGGAGCAAGGAGATTATTTTAATTTTTCCATATCCTGCATTAGCAATACACCCATTGCATGATTTAATTGCAGTTTAGCCTATAGTTGCATAAGACATAAAAAAACCCCTAAAACAAACAAACAAACAAACAAAAAAAAACAAGGGGAAAAAAGTTTAGGAAAAAAAAATCAACATATGTCATTGGATATAAGGAATAGCTCTGATATGGAATCACTGAAGAGTCTTGATCTATTTAGCTTTTGAGAAGAAAAGATGGAGATTTGTAAGGACGGATGTAGAGATCACTAAAAAACTTAATAAATATCCATGAAATCAGGTGTGGTGCAGAGAACACAAATAGGAGATAATATTTAAATATTGCATTGTTAAAATAAAAAGATTACACCAATAGAAGTCAAAAGTTAAAAAACGTGCAAGAAGCTAAAAATGCTTTTTTTTCTTTTCCCATGTACGGGATATCTGAAACCAGCCGCCAAAGGATGTGGTGGGACCTTTTCCATATGACAGAAATATATTAAAAAGGACAGCAGACACATTTTCAAGGATAGGATTTTTGATTCTAGGACAATCTATTACTTAGAAAGTCTGCAAATTGATGAACACTGGAACCTGAGAGGTTAATGAGAAACCACTAGATCAATGTTTGCCATGAATTTATTTTTTCTATAAATACCCAGGGTGGTGATGAAGGCTGACTTGTGTTCTAATTCACAAGGAAAGTAAATAAAGTTTGATCAGTTAGACTGGTAGAAAAAGCAAACCCCCTGGAAATAGTTTTCCATTGTATAATCACTGTAGAACAGACATGGAGTGTGGGAAGAGGACAAAGATGTCAGCAGGGTCACAGTGCTGTCTTCCAACACAGTGATTTCTGTGTTTCTTGTGCTAATCGTAATTCCCAGGTTATTCACTTTCTACCTAATTGGTTTGCAGTGACATATTCTACTTTGTTCTGTTTTTGCTAATCATAATTATGTAAAGAAACTCATTAACATTCTCTCGATGTATTAGTAACATGTTGATCATCAAAATATATTAATATCTTTGCCACAAAAATATATTCTATTTGTTCTTTCATCAAGTTTCCTGGCTCATTTTTATTTCAAGGGCTGTTATTTTAGAATGAAAAAATAAGTTTCTTTACCAAAAGTCAGCATGATTCCTACAAGTGCTAGAAAACCTGAGCACTTATCCTACACAGTACTTCCACATGAAAAGCATCAAAACAGGGAAACTGCACTCGTTTCAGGATCTGAAATTGAAATTAATCTAGGGAATCCATGTAAAAAGTTTGAATTGCTGTCCAGTAAGTCAGACAATGGCAGAAAAAGGTCAGTAACAAATGATTGCAATGGAGTCGCTCAAGTGAATACAGATTGACTGAAAAGGTGATGCAGTCACAGATCCTGAGCTATTAAAACAAACACCTGTGAGGGGAATGGGTATACTGAGAATACTTATACTGTCGTGATGTCAAAGGCAAATGTAAATCCAAAATTTATTTATTAAAAAAAAAAAAGAAATAAATTCCAAAACCAAACCAAAACAAAAAAACACTTAAACGCAGGATTAACATTCAAATAACATCACAAGCTTGCATTCAGTTAATTGCAAGGGAGCTGCATCAATCTGTTTTATTATTATGAAATATCCACTCATTAGCAAGTCAAAACATTAGTTTGCAACAGGTTTATAGTGGTGACACGTGATAATATTCCTGTCCAAACACAATACAGGTATTATTTTCTTCACCTATTCATCAAAAATCCATCACCATTTCCTTTCGATAGTTACTCAACAGTAAGAAAAGTGGGAACTCTTACGCCTTTGCAAACTTCCAGATTTAAATCATCCGTCCTCTTCCACAGCAATTACACACTGAGACCTTATCACAAAATTACACTGCGTAAGAAATGCAGGCGGTGCCAGCGGCTGCAGCGGCCCCAGCGCAGGGCACGGCTGAGCCCCTCAGCCCCGGGGAAAGCCTGGGCAAGGGAGGGCAAAACGCTGCCCGGCAGCCAGGGCTGAGCGAGGGGAAGCGGGCGAGAAACAGCCCTGAGAGCCCCGAGGGGACAGCGGGAGCAGGGACGGGGCAGGAGAGACCCGGCAGGGATGGCCCTGCGGCCTGGGAGAGAGCCCGGCCGGGCTGCGCTTTCCCTGCGGTCCGTAGGAAGGACCCACGTTGGAGCAGGGAAAAGTGCAAGGAGGGAAAAAATAGCAGAAAGGAGCTGCGATGGACTGACAGTAGCTCCGCATTCCCCATCCCTCTGCATCCCTTGGGTTGATGAGGTATAGCAGTCAGGAGAGAAGGAGCAAAGCTGAGCCTGAGAAGAGGGAAGGGGTGAGTGTCAGGTGGGTTTTCTCATATTTCTCTTTGCTTCTCACCATGTTGTGCACTTTTAATTGTCAACAAATGCATTTTTCCCCAGTTGAATCTGTTTTGCCCATGTCAGTAGCAGAAAAAGAAACTCCCTGCCTTTATCTCGATTTCTTTTACTTTATTTTCTCCCCTGGGCAGTTGAGGAGGTGGAGTAATATAGCAGCTGTGTGACATATGGCAGCCAGCCAAAGTCAGCCCTCCCCAAAAAGTATGGTTAACCTTGTAGCTATCTACTTATGGAAATCAAGCACATATTCTAAAGCTTGCCATGCTCAGTAATTTAAAACTATCCTCTCTATAAGAAAAAAAAGGTACCCAAAATGCTGTCAAAGCCACATAAGCACTCTATGGGTAGTTCCTATTTATAGTTATAATTAATAGCATTTTATGGGGTGACTGTATTTGCAGTAAGACTTCAAGAGACCGCTATAAAATAGCCTTTATTGTCTATTTGATGCTCTAAAATCTTCACTTTTTAAAAAAAGGTTCCATTTTAAAGGTAATTACTAGCTTCAGCTAATCAGGAAACACACCCTCCTTGTGAACATGAAACATGACTTCTCTTTAATTTATTTTTCTAGTAGTTTAACAAAGAAACAAGACCATTTCTCTGCCAAAAAATACATTAGGTAAAGAAATGAAATTGTCTCCAGCAGCGTCACTAGAGTTTGGATCAGCACCTTGTTTTTGATTTGTAAAGTCTAATCTATTTGCAAGAACTAAATTGAGGTCTTGATTTAATAGTTCCACCAGATATATAAGAACATTAAAGATCTTCCATTCACTTTTTATGAAATATTTTTACTTGACCAAGGATTCTGTTAAGAATATGAAGACATGTATCAGCAGAATGTGCCTCTCTCACACATTGCTCTGCATTAGGAAAAAAGATTAACCCCTGTCTCGAATGTCCTCAGAGGGTTGGAAGTTGCTTCACTGCAAAGATACCTGGAATCCTAAACTTGCCTTTTCTTTTCCTAGAGCCCGTCTTGAGCCTTCCCCTCCCACAGCTCTCCTGGGGGGCCTTCTAGGTTTCACGAGTTCTGCTGGTATTTTTTCTTTTGACAGTTACATTAGTTCTCCACAGTTTCTATAATGAGAGGTGAACAAGGTCTATTCTGAGTTCTTTCTAGGGCTGGGATTCTCGAAGATATCATAGACAATCCTACAGGATATAAATACATATCTTGCACTGATCTTTTCAGCTAGTTTCACTGTTCGCCCCCACTCTGGCTGTGCTATTCAGGATCTGCTAAGGAAAGCTGTGGTCTCTTTCCCTTACATCAGTATCAACTCTAAGTCTTTCCCTACAGCTTAATCATATATCTGTGTCTGCTTCCTCGTGTTGCAAGATTAGAGGACTCATATTTCGTTTTTGAGTCTTTTTCTATCAAATAAGTATTTTTGGATGGAAGACAGGTTTCTGCTAAAACATAATGCACAATCTATTTCAAGGAGTTCACCAAGTTGTAATATATGGCCAGAAAATGATGGCTGTGAAAGGGTAATTGGCTAGCCATATAAAACAGCTTTAACTCCCCTCACATCTTTAGCTTAATCATTTTTTTAAGGGCGTTCATGTTTTTATGGTCCCAATAAAGGTTAACAGAGGTCTGCTGTAAAAGGTGTTAGCTCTGTTTAGCCTTAGCTTGTTATCAGGTCAGCCCAAATAGAGAGGAAGTTCTGCAGCATAGTCCCAGATTCCTTATTTCCCTTCTTTTCAGTTTGTTTTTTTTTTCCTTCTAAAAAGTACATATATTGCATTGACTATGGTCTTCATGCCCTTTAATAGCTTACTATACTAGTGCTTGGTACTATACTTAGTACTTAAGCTAAAATTTATTTATTTCAATGCTTTAATTATTTTACTTTTCCTGACAGAGACACTGAGAAAGCTTTTGCCCATTATTTATCTTCCTGAAATGTAGTACAGCCAGTTTTTGCCAATTTATATTGCAGTGGTTGACATATATCACCAGCTCTCAGACAGCTTCTCCTGCCTGGTGTTACTGGGCGACAGCATGTCTGGTGCTGCATTGCAATGGCAAACATTCTGATCACTATTTCTGTGGAACTAAGTGGCTGACATTTTTCTATACTTGATCTATATTAAAAGCCTTTGGCTTAATTCAGAAAAGAAAATTCAGCGTAGGTTTGTTTCATATACAGTACTGCAACATGGATGCAGTCTGGTCTCAAACTGATGTAATGTTGAGAGAGTTCTACATTTTGAAATTGTTTCCTGTCTTTTCTCCTTTGTTTTTTTGGGTTTTTTTTTGTTTGTTTGTTTTGGGTTTTTTGTTTGTTTTAAAAAATGTATATTTATTTTCTATTTCCAATTAAAACATGTAACATTATTCTCTTCTAGAGGATTTCTATTTTTTGTTCAGGTGTGCAAATGCATATTAATTCCAACAGCAACAGTGCAAACTTAAAAAGGAGGTAATATTTGCCTTAGCTCCCCGGTATGAATCAGTAAAAATAGACAGAGGGCTTTAAACTCCTTCTCTAGATAACTGTGGATGGGACACATGCTGGTTTAGACATCTGCTGTAATTTACAATAGACTGAAGATACCTCCAGCTGTGCCATGTGTTGAACACCTCAGGGGAGCATTGCAGAAGCTGACTGCCATCATGGCACGGGAGAGTTTTTCCCTCTCTCTGTTCTTGATCTCTATCACCTTCTGGTCACGACTCTGATGCGTGCTGCCAACAAGATGAGAGATGTAAGAACTAGTACCACAGCACTATCTCAAAAAAATCCTGTCAGGTTAGGTGTTCTGCTAGTTTAGGGTCATTTTATGGTTATATGAAGAAGGGTGGGGGAGGGTATGGGAAAAAGAAGAGGAAGCCGTGCTGTGATAAAGCAGCTGAACTTTGGTGCTTTTAGGCTCAAGTTCAATCAGTAGTGTTGTGTGCACTACTTAAAGACTATTGAATAATATGCAATATTTACGTGGACTGTCAGGACAAAGAGAAGCAGGACAAAATGTCTTTTCCAGTTACTTTTGGTGCACTAATAAATACAGAACAATGGAATATTCAGTAAAACACGCTGAAAGGTACATAGTAAGACTGTAATTCCAATGGAAGTGTTCTGACAGACAAGTAAAGAGGACAGGGAAGACAGAATTGTCTCTTAATGGAACTTTGGAACCTTGACATAGAATTATGTCAATGAATTACAGTCATATCTTTCTTTCTCATTCATACAATGCAATTTAGTTTAATAATATGTGGAAAATGAAGTATTGATGACAGAAAGTAATTTTTTAAAGGTCCTTTTTGGAGGGACTGCTTTGCAATAACCCATTAATAATTGGGGGGAAAAAATCCAGCAGGTTTTGAAGTCACTCTTCCCTGTAATGTTTCATGACATTTTGAAATTATTCTTTAAATTGCATTGTGAAAAGATTGAACATTACTTTTTGAAATGATCTCCAAACTGAAAATTCCAGCACTGCAAACCTGGTCTTTCAAACAACACTTTTTCTATTTTAAATATTTTTTAATTTTCAATGGATGTGTAAATAAATTTTGAGAGTTATTTGGTATGAAATAGTGACAGAAGGGCATTAAGTTTCCCTGCCAAATACTTCAAAGCACATTATGCAAATAAAACACAAATATGTGTTTTTTGATTCAAGGCTGAAGATTGAAATTTCAAGTGCAATAGACAATTGCAAGAAATATAGTTCCAGCAGTATGAAAGAATGTCACCTAAGAGCCAAGTATAATAGTATATGAATTCTCCTTCCCTCACTTTCTGCACATGCACAGAAGGTAGATTATGGTAAATAAAAAGAAATTATCAGCTCCCACGTAGCTTATGTATGTAAAATTATAAAACTGAACATCAAATTTGAAGTCAATGATGACATATCTATTAACCCATCATCCAAGTATTCACATTTGTTACATTAACACTTGCTAAACCCCACAGCTGGGTATCAAACCTGAACTAAAAATCATTAATAGCAGTTGGAAATAGGTAGTGATATTGATTTACTCTGTTGGCTTTTCCACTCAATGTATGAGTCCTCTTTACCTGTCTTGTCGAGTTTTGGTAGGAAAATCACCTCTGGTTTTTTTTGGTTTTTTGTTT
>VYZP01021279.1:13222-29894 GCA_013400635.1 Hypocryptadius cinnamomeus
TTTTTTTTTTTTTTTTTTTCTGTTTAACCAGTAGCAGAAGCAAAAAGTCTTGTAAGATTGTAATCTTATGCTGTTCTCTCCCTCTCAGATGATAATTTTCATTTCTTATATTTTCCATTAAGAGCTAGCCATAAAGAAACCCCTCTTCCAGTCCACTCAAACAAAACAAAGTAGAGTCATGGCATCAGGCATCTTCCTCAGATGCTTGGAACTAGAGAAGACCTCCTGTAATGCATCTGTGAGCTATTCACATGCACCCTGTCACTGTATAAGAGGGAGAAGAAATCAGCACATCCCTCTCTCCTACCCCTCCTCAGCTATTTGTAGAGAAAAAGGAGGTCTCCCTCCACCCTCCTTTTCTTCAAAATAAACAAGCCCAGAGTTCTCATCCACCTGTCAGCAGATATTCCTTCCATCCCTTCCTCCTCTGGACATATTCAAGGACCTTCACATCCTTCCTAAGTACTCAAGATGAGACCACACCAACACTGCAGGACAATCTCCTCTTTTGATGGGCTGGTGATGTGTTCAGTGCACCCCAGGATGTGAGTTGCCCTCAGGACTTCCAGGGCACACACTCCTGACTGACACTGAGCTGCTGCCAACCAGCACTCCCAGGTCCCTTTCATCAGGGCTGCTTGCCAGCTGCATGTCTTCCAATCTGTACTTGACTGGGGTATTATTCCATCCAGACAGCAAAGTTCTAAAAGTTTACAGGCAATGAAAGTTCTTCAAAATTGTACATATTCTCATCCTAAATTCCAGTGATCCCTATTTAGCTTTCAAAGCAAGCAGCATGACAGATATTTCATCTTCTGCTACCTGCTGCCTCAATGTTGAAATAAGCAATTGTTTCCCCTGATGTGTTGCACACGTGAATTTCTGACGAGTCCAGGGTCCGAATTGTAGGGGTTTTGATCATGAATTCAGTTTAGGCAACATCAGGACTGCTGGCAACAGATGGGATACACTGTCTCAAAGGGAAAAAAAGACTCAGGACTTAGCAGAGATAATTTTACACTTTTACAGTGAGAGCTTTACACTAGATTTGAAGGGGAAGGGGATAAAACTCAGGACTAGACTGTCCCCATGTACCAAATGATGAGCCACAGGGAAGAAGACTTGCCTGGTTGAAGAGAGCTGTGTCTGGAATTCAGGAAAAAAGTGAGAGTTTATGAGACTTGGAAGAATGAGCAGCCCACTCAGGAGGACTGCAAGGATGTCATGATGTTATGCAGAGAGAAAATTTGAAGTTCAAAAGCTTAACTAGAATTTCATCTGACTACTGCCATTACAGACAAAAATGTTTTTACAAATATCAACAACAACAGGAGGGTTAAGGAGAATGTTCATGCTTCATTGGATGCAGGGGAAAATAGAGTTGCAAAGGATGAAGAAAAGGTGGAGGGACTTAATGCCTTCTTTGCCTTAGTAACAAGACTGAACTGTCCTCAGGGTACCCAGCCCCCATGGCTGGAAGACAGAGATGAGGAGCAGAGTGAAGTCCCCATAATCCAGGAGGAAATAGTGGCCTGCTGTTCCACATGAACTTGCACAAGTCCATGAGGCCAGATGGGATCCACCCCAGAGTACTGAGGGAGCTGGCAGAAGATCTCACCAAGTCCCTCTCCTTAATTTTTCAGCAGTCCTGGTTAACTGGGAAGGTCACAGATGTCTGGAGGTTAGCAAATGTGAATACCCATCTACAAAAAGAGCCAGAAGTAGAATCCAGGGAGCTACTGGCCATTCAGCCTGACCTCTGTGCTGGTAAAGATCATGGAGCAGATCATCTTGAGTATGATAACACATCATGTGCAGAACAACCAGGATATCAGGTCCTGCCAGCATGGGTTTATGAAAAGCAAGTCCTGCTTGACTAACCTTGTCTCCTTGTCTCCTTCTATGACAAGGTGACCTGACAAGGTTGTGAATGCTGTCTCTTTGGATCTTAGTAAAGTTTTTGATTGTCTTCCACAACTTCTCCTGAAGAAACTAGCCATTCATATCTTGGTTGGGCATATTCTTCAAGGGGTTAAAAATGGCTTGGATGATCAACTCCAAAGAGCAGTGATGGATGCTGGTCACAAGTAAGCTTTCCCAGGACTCAGCACTGTGGCCAGTTTTCTCTAATATCTTTATCTATGATCTGGATGAGGGGATCAAGAGCACCCTCAGTAAGTTCAGAGGTGATGCCATGTTGGGTGGCAATGTTGATCTGCTGGAGGGCAGCAAGACTGCAAAGGCATTTGGACAGGCTGGATTGATGGGGCAAAGCCAATCATATGAGGTTTAACAAAATGCCTCATCCTACACTTCAGCTATAAAACCCCATGCAGCACTACAGGCTGGGGGCAGAGTGGCTGGAAAGGTACCTGATGGAAAAGGACTCAGGGGTGCTGGTTGACATCCAACTGAACATGAGCCAGTGTGTGGCCAGGTGGCCAAGAAGGCCAAAAGCATCCTGGTTTATAACAAAAACAGTGTGTTCAGCAGAACCAAGTCATCATCCTCCTGTACTTGGACCAAGTGAGGCCACACCTTCAGCCCTGTGCTTGCTTCTGGACCCCTCACTACAAGAAAGGCATTGAGGTGCTGGAGCATATCCACAGAAGAGCAATAAAACTGGTGAAGGATCTGGAGCACAGGTCTGAGAAGTGGCTGGGGGAGCTGGGGTTGTCTAGCAGGAGAAGAGAAAGCTCATAGGACACCATATCACTCTATACAGCTACCTGAACAGCAGTGAGGTGGGAGTTGGTGTCTTCTCCCAAGTAACAAAAAACAGAATATGAGGAAATGGTTTCAGGTTGTGGCAAGGGAGGTTTAAATTGGATATTAGGAAAAAATTATTCATGGAAAGGGTGGGCAGGCATTGGAACAGGCTGCCAAAAGAAGTGGTGGAATAACCACCCTCTGAAGTGGTCAGAAAAATCTGCGTCACCTGGGGATGTGGTTTAGTTGTGGACATGACAATGATGGGTTAACAGGTGTATTCTATGATCTTAAAGGTCTTTTCCAACCTTAATGGAAAGGTACCTGATGGAAAAGGACTCAGGGGTGCTGGTTGACATCCAACTGAACATGAGCCAGTGTGTGGCCAGGTGGCCAAGAAGGCCAAAAGCATCCTGGTTTATAACAAAAACAGTGTGTTCAGCAGAACCAAGTCATCATCCTCCTGTACTTGGACCAAGTGAGGCCACACCTTCAGCCCTGTGCTTGCTTCTGGACCCCTCACTACAAGAAAGGCATTGAGGTGCTGGAGCATATCCACAGAAGAGCAATAAAACTGGTGAAGGATCTGGAGCACAGGTCTGAGAAGTGGCTGGGGGGGCTGGGGGTGTCTAGCAGGAGAAGAGAAAGCTCATAGGACACCATATCACTCTATACAGCTACCTGAACAGCAGTGAGGTGGGAGTTGGTGTCTTCTCCCAAGTAACAAAAAACAGAATATGAGGAAATGGTTTCAGGTTGTGGCAAGGGAGGTTTAAATTGGATATTAGGAAAAAATTATTCATGGAAAGGGTGGGCAGGCATTGGAACAGGCTGCCAAAAGAAGTGGTGGAATAACCACCCTCTGAAGTGGTCAGAAAAATCTGCGTCACCTGGGGATGTGGTTTAGTTGTGGACATGACAATGATGGGTTAACAGGTGTATTCTATGATCTTAAAGGTCTTTTCCAACCTTAATGATTTTATGACTCTGTGTAACAGAATAACTATGGGAAAATTCAATGGGATATGGAATAAATCAATATTTAGTAGAATAGGATGCCTTCATTAGTGACCTTGCTGAAAATCCACCCTTTTATGTATCAGTACTGTCTGAAATAAGTTCAACTAAATTTCACTGAAATCAAAACCACTGAATTTCCCATAATCTTACCAATCAGATCAAAATCCTAAAATTTCCCAAGTGACAGAAAGAAAATCATAATTGCGTGCCAGTGAAATTCATAATTTTGTCACTATTCTATTAAATTTTGTAGAAACCTTTCCAATGTATTCAACAGATATAAGCCAAAATTAAAATTGGAGATCCCATTATATTACACAAATGTATGTATTCAGTTTCTCCACAAATATCCAACTACCTATGCTGGCACATTCCTAAATGTCCACTTTATGGTAGAAAGAGAATACTAGACTATAAGAACCAAAATGCACAGTTTAGTTCAATTTGAGATACTCAAATTCAGAAAGCTTCACTGATCACCTTAGTTTTACCCTTTCCTTTTTAGCTCTATTTTCATTCTCAAGCCTGTCACTTTCCATTTTCCTACTGATAGCCATCTGTAATTCCCTCCTGAATTTGCTTGTGTTCTCTTGGTTCCTTTCTAGTTTTCTCAGTACTTTCTCAAGACATGAGAATGCAACAAATGGGTAGAGAGAAGCAGAAACTTTGTTGTAAAAGCAAAAAGTGTGAGAAAATTCTCATTTGATCATTTATGTTGAATATAAATTTTAAGAATGACAGATGGAAAATATTCTTTCAATATAGTCGAAGTAGAATATCTTTATTTTATTGAAATTTCTTTGTGACTTTATTTTTAAATAAAATTCCGTCTATACTGAGAAACTCTAAAAATGTTTTGTGGATTAAAAATCATACTCTACAGTGAAAGGAAATTGTCTTAGAAGTTTTGCACAGACTTACTCATGCAAAAATAACTTATAAGAAAGAAAAATACTTTAAATATTCCCTTGTATGTGTTTTATATACCATTATTTAATTTTTAGAACTTTCATCTCAAAACCATGTTAATTACACATTGTAAGTTAATGTAGTGCTTATGAGTAAAAGATAGTAAGGAAAACTAGAGAGTTTGACTATTGACACTTACAGAGTTTGTATTCCTCTAGCACAATGAAATATTTAGGTGTTTCCATAGATCAGTGCAAGAAAAAAGAATTAATCTTCATCACAGAAAAATATTATTTTGGTATATAGATATTCCTGGGTTAATATCATAATTAAGTAAAGTAGGTTTTTAACTCTCATGTTATTTTACCTCTGTATAAGGGTATAAAGAACAATTTTATCCTCTAAGAGAAATAATAATGTTCTAGTCACTGTCACTATGATAAGCTGCTCAAATTCCTGATTCATCCTGTACCTGATTTGGTTTGAATTCTAATTCTTTTAAAGTCAGTGGTCAGAAATATGCACAGCATTTCAGAGGATGATTTATTAAGCCATGTTCAATTGTACTAGTATTTCCTTCTATTGAGAAAAGATGTTATTATCAGCCATAATATATTGGCACTTCACATTATTCAGCAATGAACTGCAAAACTCTACCTTCTTTGGCCATTTCCATTGGTAAACTTCTTAGATTAACACTGGTGTCTGTAATTACATTGATGTATAACATAGCATCTTCTGCTATCAGCTTTAAAATTTATTTTGATTACTCTAGTTTCCAGAAAACAGACCTTATTGAATGTTATTTTAACATTCTCCCTGTTAAGAATACCCATAATTTGCTATTTGTGTCACAATACTTCTGAAAATTTTATTTACTACTTAAATTCAAAAAAATCCCATCATCTACCCAATGCTGAAGTTAATGTCAAAGCTGTTCTCTTTTAATTGGATACTTTTTTGCACAATCTCTTTACTAATTTTCTCTTATCTATTTCCACCAATTCACCTTGTGATGCTGTACCCAGTGCTTTTTACCAGATAGGAGAGAGCTACATTTGTTTTGTCTACAAAAGTCATTATGCTTGTTTAAAAAGAACAGACCATGCATCACCTCCCCGCCCCCCCCACCAAAGAAAACAACAAATTAGAAGTTAGCTTGCAATTATCTAGTTTTCTATTTAATCTCAGCTATTCTTTCCCTCTGGATGAGTTCAGAACTAACACTTATTCTTGGCCATGCATCAACTTTTTGTTCTCACTCTTGCCAATGTAGACTTTCACTTAGCAACAAGTGGTGCTATTTGCAGCAATCATATGAATCATACTTTTGCAATTTCAATATAAAACTCTCACCCATTGTACAAAAAAAATATCCTATAATTAGAGTTATCTGAAACTTTAAGGTTATACAAAGTTTAACTACCGTTTTAGACAGAACAGATAAAGTGTTGCAAGAACATATATCCTTATTCAGTGACAGAAAGTCTAAATGACTGCTTTTAGCCTGGTATGACCTGCAGTAACTATAAAATTATTGCTTAGTCAAGCAGGGAGATAGCTGCTAGGAACTGAGACACTGAGACATTTTTGGATAACAGAAGATGTAATCTGTTGTGAGTGTGGTTCACTAAAATGTCAGGTTTAAGAATAATTACACCAAAATGTCAGGTTTAAGAATAATTCTAAGTGGTGAGAATTTGTTACAAAACAAACTGTGGCCATCTTTAAAGTCTATTTGTCTTGTTATATTCATCACCTTGCTTTGCATCATACTGAACATAAAGAATGTTATTGTAGTCAGCAAAGCCTTAAAGAAAAACAAGACAAAACGACAAGCCCCCCCCCCAAAAAAAAAAACCAAAAACCATAAACAGGCTAATTCCAATCCTTACTTTTAACAAATACCACTACTTGAACAAAGAGTCCTTAAAAAAACCTCTTGCATAACAAGCTTAAGCTGGAGCTTGCTTTATAAGCTCAGTTTTTGAAATTAAGTCCATTTAAATAGTAAAGCACCTTGAAGACACAAATTACTAAAGCTGACAAAAGAGATACAAGACTGGTGATGATGCTAGAGTGGGACCAACAGTGGCATATCTAGTCTAAGACTTTTTCCACAGCAGTATCTTACAGCAGGTAACCCATGGGAAGATGCAACACATTATCACAGCCTTCCCCCAAAACATTTAAATCAGCCTGTCCTTCATCTGACCTCTCTCCATGGCCTTCTTTTGTCCAGTGAGATGATTTCTCTGTCCTATCCAAAATCTGTGGGATTTACTAATTTTTAATGCCATGTCATAACTTCAATGTTTGTTTCTTTTTCATTCCCTGTCCAACTTTTTTAAAGCCCTACAATATATCAACTTGTCTGAAATTTTGTGCAATGAATTTTTCAGGCTCCTTTTGTGTTCCAGGAAAACATGTTGTATAGTTCAGGAAAATATCACTCTTCTATTGACTTTAAGGCAGACAGTTTTAAAGTTTATTAAATGTAATTCCATTTTTGTGAGGGAGTCAGAAAGCAGCTGTGTGTTACTTAGCTGCCTGTCACAGTCAGTTTATATGCAGGAAGGAATAAATGTGATCTCTCTCTACTAAGCAAAATAATTTTTTAAAAGGAAGTTTTGGTGTATTTAGTTATCTTTATTCACTCTTAGGCAATGTTGAATTTTCTTCTCTCTTTCATGAAATAGAAATGTTCAGAGGCAGTTTTAAACAACAAAGGCCAGTAGCCTGTTCACTGAAAGCAAAGTGTTTCTAGTTGTAGAAAATTTACTCTGGAACAAAAGAAAGGCCACAGTAACTGACATTTCTCTCAGTAGCAGTGACAGCTTTGAAAAACATATCAGTTCTCTTACTTACCTGGGAGCATCCTTGTATACAGTTCAAGACTTTGTGCAGCACACCTGTGAAGGCATGAGGGAGGAAAAGGAAGCATCAAGGGTCATAGATGGCTCTACACTGCCAAGAGCTGTACTTTGTCTCCTGTCTGGCTGTGTATTATCCCAGAAATTCAGTCTCTTAGCCTAGGTACAAATAATTGCTGAGGTTGCCAACAAAAGAAATAAACTGTATTTGCGATGGAACAAGGCTTGCTGTCCCTTAAATGTATGACAAAGACAATTGTCATCTCACTAGCAGAACACCTAGCCTTAAAGTAGGGCGTGGGCAAGAGAACATTCTTAGCCTTCTCTAGCCAAAATTAACTGCTCCTTTAACCTTGATTGATGTAATGGAACTGACATTTGCTCAAGCGCAACACTCAAAAGTGCCCATAATTTTTTAATATAATAAGCTTATTTTACCTGTTCCTCTAAAAGGATGCTAATTTTCCTTTTTCTAATGAGATTTTGATTTTCCTTATGCAATGTTGCTTCCACAGTTGCAAAAAATTCCTGAATTTTTCCTCAGGTGTGTGTTGTGGTCCCAGGTAGCTATAATGTATTTCTATTACATTTAAAGTGAAAATTTTACATAACTTTTTGCTTATAAACAAAAAGCTAATTATCCTTATGAATTCTCTGAGGTTAAACTGACAACTGTCATTCAGTATATTACAGTGTTTTGCTTGGTGCACAAAGAAACAATAAACATACTACATAGGAGTAGATTAGAATGTAAAGACTGACCTCCCTCATTGTGGGTCTTAAATAAGCCTCCTCAACAGATTAAAATGACTGCAGGAATTTTGCCTCTTGTTTTGCATAAAAGCATTTTGCATTTTAATTCTATTTGATCTAATTTTTTTCTCCATTCAATAGATTTTGCTACCTGTTTGATTGAAGAAAATCTCCATTTCAGAAAAAAAGTCACAAGGGTTTTATCTCTCATAGAATATTAATGCAAATAATCAACAGTTTTTCTCTTCACAAATAAATAACTCCTTTTGAAATTCCCTTGAATTAAGCTAACCTAAATGTATGCTTTTGGAAAGTGTTGACAGTGTAAGATAGAACAGATATAATATGCCAAAACATTAATACTGTGTCACTGTAACTTTTTATTATTATCATAATTTCCTGGTTCCTTAGGTAACTAAAATCTGTTCAAGATGCATAAAACAAGACAGGATACAATCCTGTGTAGATACCTGGAAGGCACACATCATCTTCTAAGATTATTAAGTGTTTTCTAAAGCAAATCCTAAAGTGAAGAAAGCTCTTCTAAATGTACACTGGTGGCGTTAAGAGTAGATTTTGGTTTCATTGTTATGTTGTACAGTTCAGGTGCCATCTGGATGTGTTGCCTCCACATATCTTGTGTGTTCATGCTCAGTACTAGCATGTTGTCAGCTGAACAGCAGTCATCTATATTACTAATAGTTGTCACAGAGGTGAATAATTTGTGTATTCACCACTTTCCTAATCTCACACTCCACATATTCCTCTCTCAAAACACTTATGTTACTATTCTATTGTCTTAAAAAGAAGGATAATTTCTTCTTTTAATACTGACTTATTTTGTTTGATTTCTTTTCAGTTAATTCACTGAGAAATTGTGTAAATTCGTGGAATTGTTTAGGTTGGAAAAGACCTTTAAGATCAGCAAGTCTAAATGTAAACCAGCACTTCCAAGTCCATGCTGCTAAGAGTCACATCTACATGTTTTTTATAAGACCTCCAGGGTAGTGACTCATCCATTTCCCAGGGCAGTGTTTCTTGTAAATCGTTAACAGCCATTTTCTAATGTTGTTTATCATTGCAAATTAAAGCATAGGATGTTTGGTAGTTTGTTTTCAAATAGGCTCAAATTGCAGTACAACTTGTAAAGTGATTTCAAATTATTGGAGGACTTCAAATTTTATGGGCACTTCAGTATGGAATTTAAAGCACTCCAATAATTTTAAATCGCTCTGTCTTGCACAAAGCAATTTAAATTTATTGGAAGTGAAATTTGGCAGTGATCAGGGCTCTGGGCATCTCAGCATACATTGGTTTAAAATTAAAAGAGCACTTTAAATTTTTATAAGCATTTCATTTAAAGATCGCAGCTCTGGTCTGGGATGGTGTAATTTACAGCTGGTAAAGGTTTTCTCACTTGCACTCAAGTAAAAATAAAAAAAAAATAGGCCTCTTTTCAGAATAATCTTATTTTGCTTAACAAAGGATCTAAAATACAATTTAGTCAGAAAAGTAAAAAAAAAAAAAAGCAAACAAGATACAATCCTGTTAAAGCTATCTCATCCCATTCATTTCAGAGAAAGCCATTGTTCGACTAGAGAAACCAAAATCCAAAGAAATTCAGACAAAGGTGTAATAAAAAATACACTAAATGATACTATATAAATAAATCCCAGCTATCCTTTTTCCTTTCCTTTTTTTATCTGCACCTAATCTAGAATAAACTTGTAAACGTCACGGAACAGCAGCAGGTTTTTAGCTCTGCTGGAAGAGGTTTAGTACAGTACAGGTGTTGACAGATGTGCAATCCTCCATGTGCCTACAGCTGTCCATGTGAGCACAAACTAAAATAAATACTTTCAGGGCAGTGTCCTTCCTGTTCGGGCCGATGTGCCCCGATGGTGGCGGCAGCGCCGGGGCTGTGCCGGGCGGGCGAGAGCCCCGGGGAAAGCCTGGGCAAAGGAGGGCAAAACGCTGCCCGGCAGCCAGGGCTGAGCGAGGGGAAGCGAGCGAGAAACAGCCCTGCGAGCCCCGAGGGGACAGCGGGAGCAGGGACGGGGCAGGAGAGACCCGGCAGGGATGGCCCTGCGGCCTGGGAGAGAGCCCAGCCAGGCTGCGCTTTCCCTGCGGCCACTGGGAGTGGTCCCGGCTGAAGCAGGGAAAAGCGTGAGGAGAAGGAAGGAGCCCCAAGAAGGAGCTGTTACGCACTGACAACACTCCCCCCTTCTTCACCCCTCTTGGGCAGCTCAGGAATGGAGTGAAGTTGAAGAAGGAAGAGGGCAACAGAAAGGGCGGGGTGCATGCGGAGAGAAAAGAGAAATGTTTTTCGTATTTGCTTTTGCCTCTCACCATGCAACTTTCTCTTAATTGTCAGTAAATGAATTTTCCAGAAGTCGAATCTCTTTTGCCTGTGATGATAACTGGTAAGGCATCTCCTTGTCTTTATCTCAACCCACAAGCTTTCTAAGTCCTGTTCTTTCTTGTTTTCCACCCCATCCCTTGGAGGCTGGATGTGGGGTGGGTAACTGAACAGATGGATGAAACTTTGGCTGTTGGCCAAAGCTAAATCACAAAAGCTCTCTGGTCTAAAACTACTTCAAAGACTTTTCAGTAAAACAAAGACTTTTACAAATCTGAACTCCAAGGGTAATCCCAAATACCCTAGTACAAAGAGTGCTAATTAGTTCAATTGCTTTATCTAAACCAGAGAACTATGTCTAAACTGCTAAAAGGGTTTACACTATGGAAAAACCCTCTCTCCATTTCTGAAGGCAAGTGTAGTTTTTTTCTTCCAAGGCTCAGCAATGCATGTTACAGATTTTAGACCATTTATTAAGACAGCACAGTGAGAATAAAAAGCTCTACCCAAATTTTCTCTTTAGTTCTATTACCCTAGATGGAATGTGATGGGCAGAATACTTAAAAACTATTCAGGAAAAATCTATGAAGTCAACATCTTGGCACAAATAAATTATTGCTTCAGTATGTGTTTTTTATAGGATGCCACTTCAACAGAGTGAGGTCCGTGGATTTGTTACAGACTTTTTAATAATTTTTTTCTCTTTCTCTTCTAGTAGAAGTCAGTCTCAATGCATATTGTCAATGTATATTGTCAGGAGTCATGAATAAACTGCCTGGATGGATGCCATGCATATGTTTGATTAGAAGGAAATATGATTCTACTAGACATTATTGGGTTCCACAAGACTAACTTCTAGTAACTGAACATTCACAGTCTGGCAGGCACCTTCACAAATGAATCCAGAATGGTTGTTCACGGTAATTTGCTTCCAGTGCTATTCTTGGTAATTTAATTGTAAATTAAACAGTTTTACTGTAAACAGATGCAAGATTCCCTCGCTTTGCTGCCCTAAGAGGCTGAAAAGGTAAAATTAATAATTTTTAACATTTCCTTTATAATAATTCTGTATCTACTTACAGATAAACTTTATATCTTCATATAATGATAGCTTTGGTTTCTTAGAACCACATAGTAATTCAGGTTGAAAGGGGCCTCTGAAGATTGTCTCATGCAACCACCTGCCCAAGCAGTCTCAGCTACAGCAGGTTGACTGGGACTGTGTCCAGCTGCGTTTTGAGTTAATTCAAGACATGCTGACATCTTGTACAAAAGTTGGCAAGGAATCCTCAGCTGACTTAAGGGTGGGTAAACAAACCATTACCATGATGTTAGGTTCATCATTCCCATGAATCTCACCTTCATCTTTGCCACTGTATTGCCATCCATGTCTGATCTGTGCTGATCATTGGTGCCCCCAGCATGAGTGACAATTTCTCAATTCTCCACTGCCTTGTAAGTGAGTGTACAGATGGGTCTCAGTCCCTCAAGACTGGGCTGTTGTGTTAGAAATCCAGCATTATCCAGAAGAGGCTCATGCAGTGTCTTCCATTCCCATCTAGGACCTCCCAAGCATGTAAACCCCTGGGTTTTGCTGGGGTCATGGGCTCAACACAATAGAAAGTCGCTTCAGCCTGACAGGTCAGCCTACGTGTATTAGTGGAAACTGATCCTTTTCATTGCATATGTAGTCATCAACTTTGGTGGCTTTTCAGAGCAAATGCTCTCATTTTGGAGCTCCTGTAACTTCTCTACCAGATATTAATGGTAAGAATTGCTAGTATGAGCTGTGTGTCCCAATTGGATGAGCAGACATCAGCACGCCTTTAAATCAGGCCATTACTCTTCTCAGTACTCCCATTCTCTTGGGGCTTCTATGGCAAATGGAACACCCACTTAATGCCCACCTCTCAAGCCCAGTCTAGAAACACTGCATCAGCAAAGGATCTGGACATGAACATGAGGTAGCATGTGCCCAGGTGGACAGGAAGGCCAGTGATATCCTGGCCTGATCAGCAATTGTGTGGCCAGCAGGACCAGGGCAGTGATCATCCCCAGTACTTGGCACTGGTGACGGCACCAATTGAGTATAGTGTTCTGTTCTGGCCCCTCATGAAAACAGGGACATTGACATGCTAGAACGTGTCCAGAGAAGGGCAACGCAGCTGGTGAAGGGTTTAAAGCACAACTTATGAAGAGAGGCTGAAGGAACTGGGCTTATTTAGCCTGGAGAAAAGGAGTCTCAGAAGGGACCTTATCACTCTCTACAGCTACCTGGAAAAGAGGTTGTAGCCAGGTGGGAATCAGTCTCTTCATCCCCCTAACAGGTGACAGGACGAAAGGAAATGGCTTCAAGTTACACCAGGGAAAGTTTAGTTTGGATATTAGGAATAATTTCTTCACTAAAAGGGTTTTCAAGCACTGGAACAGGCTGCCTGGGTAAGGGATTGAGCCACTATCCTGGGATGTAGATGTGGCACCTAGGGACATAGTTTAGTGGTGGACTTGGCTGGGTTGGCAATTGAACTTGATGATCTTAGAGGTCTTTTCCAGTCTTAATTATTATACGATTCCAAATGCCTCTTAAAAACTGACTGTCATGGAGCATTAGCCACTTCTCTAGGAAGCCTGTTCCGCTGTTTGACTACCTTTTCTGTAAAGAAATACTTCCTAATGTCAAGTCTGAAACTCTTCTGTTGTATCTTTGAAAGTTCCCAAAACTGAAGAGGTCATGATCAGGATGTCATATTACTAACACATAACTACCACATAATGCTACAACATTTCTCCTTTCCATACATGGCATCTTTAGACTATATAGTGAAGTAAACTGCATCTTGTTAGCAAGTCTAAGGAACCTGTTATCTGCTGTGGGCTGGTGACATAGATTCGTGCAAATTCCCTTTACTAGGAGCAATATCATTATGACCTGAGTTCAGAAAGTTAAGGTACAGAGAAGGAACAGTAGGAGGACCTGGTTGCCACCAGTGATTACCTGATTTGTGTCAGAAGCAGGTAGATCAGCACAGCACATCTGTTGGCTCCTATCCTTTGTGATGGCTGAGGCTCTGAAAGGAGGGAATGGCTTGGAGTGGGTTATAGCACACATATGGGTAAATCAAAGGCAGAAAGGTGAAAAAAAAACGACTTACATGGAAGTCTGTGTCAAACTCCCCTTGTGTTTAGCTGTGAAATTGCCTGACTACAATAAATCATGGTGTAATGAAAGGGGTGACTTTGCATCCTGACCCTTTTGCATCCCCTTGTCCATATAGATCCAACATAGATTCAGCATTAGCTCTTCTTAGATTTTCCTATATATGCTTTATCTGTGTCGCAAGCTATAGAGTGAACCTTGCTACAGAACTCTGCTAAAGTCACAATTTCACAAATTCATTTTAAAACCTGTTTTTTGCTGACACCTTCGATGATGATTCCTTAAATGGCTGAAACCACTCAGTTGAAACAAGGATATGGAATGGGGGTTGCAGTCAGTTCACAATGCTGCGATTTCTGCTGCTCCTTCCTCCCCACACTCTTCACCTGCTCCAGCATGGCATCCCACCCTTGCGAGACAGTTCTCCATGAACTTCTCCAGTGTGGGTTCTTCCCACATTTTTCAGTTTTTCAAGAAGTGCTCCAGTGTTGGTCCTTGTACAGAGTACTGTCCTTCAGGAATAGGCTGTTCCAGCATGGGTCCTGCCAGGAAACCTACTTCATTGAGACCTGTCTGTGAGCTATTGCTTTCTTCAGGGCACATCCACCTACACTGGCATGGGATCCTCCACAAGGCTGCAGGTGGATTTCTGCACCATCACAGTCCCCCTTGGGCTGAAGGGGCACAGCTGCCTCACCATGGTCTTCACCATGAGTTGCAGGAGAATCTCGGCTCTGGTGGCTGCAGAACCTCCTCCCCCTCCTTTTGCACTGACCTTGGTATCTGCAGGGCTCTTTCTCTTACATATTTTCACTCTCCCAGCTGCTGTTGAAAAACATTTTTACCCATTCTTGAATATGGTATCAGAAAGCTGCTAACAATGTCCCGACTTGGCTCAGCTTTGGCCAGAGACAAGGCTGACTTGAATCCTGCTGGGAATGTCTATTTCTCAGAATCACAGAATATTCCAAGTTGGAAGGGATACACAAGGATCACCAAGTTTAGCTCTGAAGGGAATGTCACATGTGGGGAATCTGTCCAACATGAGGGCAGCTTCTGGTATCTTTGCACAGAAGCCACCTCTGCATCCTCTTGCCCCCAAAACTTTGCCAGATAAACCAAATACAGTAACGAGTGAAAGCAGCAACAAAGATCTTAAGTGAAATATGTACAGACCAATTGGAAACATCATTAGAACTACAGAGACAGGCAATAGAAAATCTGGCAGAATAATTGACAAGTTAAAATTATGCTGAACTTTTTTTAAACAAATTTAAAGTGACAAGTCAAACATATGCTATGTCAGAAATACACATACTGTTGCTCAAGGGGTTTTTTTTTTGCCTCTAGTACTATGTTCCTTCACAGTAATTTTGTTGTCACAATTGAATGTGAATTTCTTTTTAAAAATAAAACACAGCCACAAAACCACTTTCTATAATCTTGTACCTTTTCTCTGCCTTTCTCTCATATTCCTCCATCATTTACACCTATTATGTCAGGGCCTTTTTTTGCTAATATTTTCATACTGAAAATCTTTCTTGGACATATTCATACCACTTATTTTAACCCTCTGTTATTTTGGTAGATTTCATACCACATGATGAAATAATTTACCATTAGTTCTCTATGTATCTTACTAATTCACCACTCTGGCAGCACCTGCACTGATGGGATGTCTGCAATGTTCCGATCTGTAACAGTCTTCGGTACTGTATTGATCTTTAGAGCCGTTGTAGATTAACTGAAGCAAGTATTATTTGTTTTGGAAATGGTATTGAAGGTGAATATGGAGCTGAAGGTGGAAATGTCTTATTTACTAGTACTGAAAGCTTAATCCTGTTCCTGGATGAATATAAATCAACTGCCTACTTCCTTTTCAAGACTCTACTTATTTTCCATTGATCTGTTTTACAGCAAAGCTACAGAATAGCATCTTTCATAATTTTAGCTGGTTTTTTTTTCCACCATGGGAATCTTCTTTTCCAGAACAAATGGCTAAAGATGCTGCTTAAGTATGACCTCCAAAGTTTAAAATTTGCCTTCTCGTGCAAGAGTTATTATTATATCAGTGGTTATTAAATGACTCCACAAATCCTTGAAGATATATTTGCAACAAAAATTATATGTCACTTCTCCTGTGTGACTACTTTATGAATTTTCCACTTAGATTGTACCTGCTCATAAAGTGCTGACTACATAGATTTTAGATTATTTAATAGACATAAGGTTTCTGAGGAACAGGAGAAGATCTGTTCTATAATATATTCTCCCTCTGCCTCGGACAATCTAATTTTGGTTTTGCTTTTTAAACCTTGCTCACCTCCCAGCTGATTATTCTGCACATTTATTAAGTTACATGAGGAAAAAAAAACCCAAAAAACCAACCAAACACAAAAAATATGCCTCGTTCACTTTGAGTTCTTTAGATTTTGCCTTTAACAGATGCACCTTAGAAATTTAGGCACAGAAGACTGTGCCCTGTCTTCAACTTGTTTGTTTGTTTCAGTTCCTTTGGGGCCATAATTCTGTTGTGAAATATTTCCCATCTAGCTTGTATGCCAGCTCTCAGCCTGACAAAATTTAGAATAGTAAAGATACTGCTTAAATAAACTCCATTTTCCAAAATATGGTTCGTAATGAAAATACTGACAGGCACTTAAATATAGTTACATTATAGCCAATAAAATGCTAAAGTATATTCATTTTAAAACATTCAATGAAACATGACTTACTGTCAGCAAATTCATGGTTACTGGAAAATCTAATTATGTCAAGTAATGATTGTGTTAAATTCCGAGTTTAATTGCATACAGTGTATAACACACCCTCCACATACCCTACCCCCTTTCCCCTTTACAAAGCACTGGATGACTCAATTACTTGGAATCA